>OZ020283.1:5017056-5191056 GCA_963971205.1 Aethes cnicana
AGGCGCTCGCAGAACCGCACACACGCGTTCTGCACACGCTGTATGCGTGCACATGTGCTTTCGCGAAGACATGGGCCATAAATTGTGTCGCAATAATTGAACTGAGATAATACTAGTGATTCAGTTAGCAAACGCCGAACATTTCTATTCAGATATTCTCCCACTTTGTATAGCGTTTTCAATTTATAAATAGCTATTTTAATTTTATTATTTATATGCTTATTAAAATTTAAATCGGAGTCTAGGTGAAGGCCCAAGTTTCTGGCGTCATCGACCATTTCTATAGGTGTTCCATTTAGACTAAATATAGGTTTATACGCAAGAACCTTCTTTATTGCTGCCTTAGTACCGAACAACATACCGCAAGTTTTACTTGGATTAAGACAAAGAGCATTATCGCGCGCCCAGTCCCACACTCGCTGCAGCTCGTCGTTAACCAGGCGCACGGCGGCGAGCGTGTCTGCGGGCGCGAACGAGTGCAGCAGCTGCGTGTCATCCGCGAACATCTGGCAGCGCACACCGCGCACCGCGCGCGGCAAATCCGCCGTGTACGCGGCGTACAGCAGCGGCGAGATGCACGCGCCCTGCGGACACCCGCGAGACAGGGGCTGGCCACGAGAGTACCAGGAGTTGCCATCTCCATCAATGCACTTAACTACCTGTTCTCGCCCATGAAGATAATTCCTTATGAGCAACAGTGCTGAGTTCCCAAGGCCGTAAAACTTCAGTTTACTCAGAAGCAATTCAAAATGCATACAGTCGAAAGCCCTTGAGAAGTCTAGCAATATCAAAACAGATACGGACCCCTGGTCGAGCGAGCTGAGGATGTCGTCAGTGACCTGAGTTAGCGTCGTCCCGGTGTTGCGCCCCTTACGAAATCCAGACTGATTTTCAGGTATTACCGAGGAGTTTTCTAGGTACGAACTAAGTTGCCTATCCATAACTTTCTCCAATATTTTTGAAATAGCAGGTAAAATACTAATTGGCCTCAGGTCCTTGTAATCACAAACTTCCTCTTTTTTTGCAATAGGCGTAACTATAGCTGTTTTCCACGCGTTAGGATAGCAGCTGTCCAATAAGCAGCTATTGATGATATTAAGCAGAGCAGGAATAGTCCTAGGTAACGTGCGTTTAACCATTGAAATTGAAATGCCGTCATTTCCTTCAGCGTTAGAAATTATTTTCCGGATTATTTTTAAAAATTCTGCTTCATTTATAAGACTAAATTCAAATTCATCAGCATTATCTAAATACTTAAACGATTCAAAATAACTTATTAAGGACGGTGGGACTGACGAGGTGTTGGGTAATTCTAGAAACTTCTCATTTATAGTGTCGGGGTTATTTAAATGATTTGGGATACTTTTACCGGTTTGTGGTAGCCTCTCCATTTCTCATGAAGAGGGCTGGCGTCCCATTCCCTCACAATGCTAACAAGTGCGTTGGTGGAATCGTTAATAGCCTTCCTATCATTAGCGCGGGTCTACAGGGTGGAAAGATCGAATGCCACATGGATGGCAACTACCTTAAATATTGTAAATAGCACATTTTGTGTAAGGGAGACTTTCCTTTGTTTTTAAAAACAATAAATACTGCATTTAAGGATTTATGAAAAATCGCTTGCCTCAGTCGGGACTCGAACCGGTCAAATGTGACAAAAAATAATGTGCTGTATTTTATGATGCAGATTGAAAGGGTTACTGATAAGGTTCATTTTTCTCTAAATAACAAATACAATCAGAATAACGGAAGGCCATGAAAATTGTAAACGAAAAATTAAAACACACGGGGCTCATTTTGAACAACTACTTTAGTTAGCAAGGTTTTAGTAAGGTTATTAAATGAATATTGTTTTATTTAGTGTGTTTTAATTTTTCGTTTACAATTTTCATGGCCTTCCGTTATTCTGATTGTATTTGTTATTTAGAGAAAAATGAACCTTATCAGTAACCCTTTCAATCTGCATCATAAAATACAGCACATTATTTTTTGTCACATTTGACCGGTTCGAGTCCCGACTGAGGCAAGCGATTTTTCATAAATCCTTAAATGCAGTATTTATTGTTTTTAAAAACAAAGGAAAGTCTCCCTTACATAAAATGTGCTATTTACAATATTTAAGGTAGTTGCCATCCATGTGGCATTCGATCTTTCCACCCTGTATATTGACTGACATAACATCGAAGTTCCGATTTTCACAAGTCATTATGTTTTGGGTAATAATTATTGTAAGTCATAATGCCGTTAGTAATAATAATAATATAAAAAGCCATAAAAACGAATTACCTAATTTCGTAAGGCCTAATAGTCGTAGGTCAGAACTATCATTAGTCATACCAATCAGTACCCAGAACTATCATTGGTCATAATGTAACTGATCCTAAAATTTTCTGACATAACGTTTGATGTGAATTTTTACATTAGTCATAAAATTTATTAGCGATAATTATTCATAGCGTCAATTCGTTTATGTAAATATTCATACTCTTACCTAACCTAACCTAAATGTTTCGTCTGTCGCAGCATTTCGTTTCTGTAAATATTCATACTCCAACCTAACCTAACCTAAATGTTTCGTCTGTTGCAGTATTTCATTCTAATGAATATTTTTTTAATCTAATAAAGTCGTTATGACTAGCAATAAAAAGCCCAGTGCGTATAAGGCTATAAAACAATATGATCTAAAACAGTTCTGACTTAAAAGCTTATGATTTATTAAGTTTCTGATAATAAACAATATGTCTTCAGATATTATGGATATCAATATTATGACTAACGATGTGTATTACACTTGATATTATGACTCCTGAACGTTAGGAGTATCTCAACGAAATCAGGCCCTACAATTTTATGGGAAACAAGGGGATCCCGTTAGCGCTCCTCAGTCGCAGCAGCGCACGCCAGCCAGGCACGCAGCCCCGGGCGAACATGGCGCTCACGCTATAACAGCGCGGCAGGCCGAACATGGCGTGCCAGGCGTCGTTGTACTGCACTCGCATATCGCTCCCCACCGCCGCAAGGCACTTAGACCATTAGCTCCACTGTGTACACGCTGGTGCAGTAACAACTGCTTTTTGACCGCGTCGCTGCATTTAGCAAACCTTCTCGCTAGCATATTTGCCTTCGCCGCAATAGATCGCCGTTGCCTATCGACATCCTTATCGTCACTCAGGTTTGATGTTAATATGTGACCAAGGTATTTCACTTCTTCCACTTTTCACAGCTCTTTTCCGTAAAGTTACAGTAGAGGTATTCTGGTCGGCTTGTTAACCCCCTCAAAGACCATGTACATATTCGGACTTGTCTGGAATGGCTTATGCTATACTATACCTACATATAATGCTATACTAAATTTCATCCCAATCGGTCCAGAGGTTGAAGCGTGAAGAGGTAATGGACAGACAGATGGATAGTATAGATTACACTAAAGTAAACGCAGGTATGAACGACCCATCTAAAAACTGCGGGTATTACCGACCTATTTATGTTTTTCGTATTTTTTAAGTACCTACCTTATACTCTATATACGCCTTTGGTTATCGAGGCATCATATACTATTAGTTTAGTCTGTGGTATAGTATAATATAGTCTGATTGGTTTATCAGAGATCGGCTCGCGCTGCATGTATATCAAATTAGCTCACCAAAGGAAGACACTAATTGCGCTCATAGGGGAAATAATACATATGTAAGCGAATTTTGGAACAGTTGTAGGTGAAGGTGCCTTAAAGAACATACTAAAAGTACTGATGTGTGGGGGTGCCGCTAACGTGTGGAGGGGGGTTCAAAGGTCCCTTTTTTTGGTTTTTCGTAAATATCTCGTAAACGATAACCCACAGCAAAAAATGTTCTAAGATATAAATAATTTACATTAAATTTTCTACAAAAACATATATAAAATTTTTTGCTAGTGTAAATATTGAAATAGATAATAAAGGGGAAAGTTAAGGATAAACGATTTTACACGTAGGTTCGGGATTTGGTCCGTTGTACCCTGATTCTTTTTAGATAAGGGCTCACACTTAACACAGTTGTACTTTGGATAATTCTGAGTGGATTCATACTGAGGGACACCGCGGGATACCGCTCGGTTGGTAGGGAGGAAGGGGGAAACTTTGCTTCCGCCGCGCTTCAGTTAGACCTATATATTTCCAAAAATTGTAGGAGTTAAGAGATGCTGTTTGTTGCGAAATGATCCTTATTAAAGGCTTCATCAAATCTAATCCACAATTTTTCATTTTTATTGGTGGTTTTTCTTAACTTTAGATCGATATTACAAATTTCTAAATTTAACAATTTCTTTTAGTAAGTTTGATATCAAAAATGTATGGTGATGTGCAGTACCACTTTTTCAAAAGTTGGCGCATGTAATGCAGATTTGAACATGGTATAACAATACTGTCTACTTTAAAGAATAAAGAAAATATTGAGAATATTAACCAACTACTCTGATTTTTTCCAATTATCATGGGCCATTTAAATTGTTAATTTCAAGGAATTTCATTTTACGAAAATAGTTGGAGTTCCGAGAAAGGACATTGGCTACTTTTTATTTCTCTGAACTCCAACTATTCTCAAAACAAATTTCATCAAAATCGGTCCACTAGTTTTAAACGAGACACATAGGCCGGGAGATCCTGACACTGAATTCCGAACCATTTGTACCAGGCTGGCGAGTCTACAGGGGTATAATTACGTAATGACGAAAAGGAAAATCATGGTCATAGCGCCAGTACCGGGGGCCCAATCGCGTGAGCGTTAATCGAACGTGTCGCATAAATTACGAAAGTCGAACGATTTGTACCACAAAAAATCTTGTATTTTCCGATAGTCGATGAAAAACGAAGTAGGCGATCGCGTAATGCCATACTTCTCCGGCGCGGCCTACATCTCGCCATACCGACGAAAACATGTTAATTAAAAACCAGAAATTGAACCATTTGTACCAGGCTAATTTTTGCACGGATAATCATCGTCGAGTAGCCATTCACGAAAATCACTATGCCATACTTTTTCGACGGGGCCAAATGGCCGCCATACCGCTCCAAAGATGTAATTTTATTTTATTTTGCAGAACGATTTGTACCAGTATGGCATTTTAATTTTTGGAAAGTATATGATACAATGTGACCGTTATTATGTTTGCCATACTTTTAGTAGAGGAAAAAAGTGATGCCATACTTGAAAAACTTGTTTTTTCGACACGTTTTGAGGGTAACATTTGGTACAGTATGACATCATTGTACCTACCTAATCAATTCGTTAAAAAAATCGAGAAGTCTAAAGGAAAAGGCTAAAAAAAGGACAATAACTTTGTATTGAAATCCATGGTGAAACGAAGTTCACCGGGCCGACTTAAATATTAAAATGTGTACGTGTCCTGTTTGTAACATACACTCCAAATTCTTCGGTTGTGCGCTCTTATCAGTCAGCCAGTAACGGAAAAGTTATATGTGCCTATATAGACGATAATAGTATATTATTCAACATAACATCGGGATATAAAACAACATGGCCGCCACATACGTGTTTGAAATTTTGTATTTATGTTCTTTGAACCTCACACTTACGGAAAATAATAGTGCCATACTGGTACACCTTGTTGAAGAATTATAGACCCATCTCACTTCTGAGCCATGTTTACAAGCTGTTTTCGAGAGTCATTACGAACCGTCTCGCGCGCAGGTTTGACGAATTCCAGCCTCCCGAACAAGCCGGTTTCCGAAAGGGCTATAGTACCGTAGACCACATACATGCGTTGCGGCAGGTTGTACAGAAGACCGAAGAGTATAACCTCCCCCTTTGCCTTGCATTTGTGGACTACGAGAAAGCCTTCGATTCGATCGAGACTTGGGCTGTGCTGCAGTCTCTCCAGAGGTGCCAAGTTGACTACCGGTACATCGAAGTGTTGAAGTGTTTGTACGAAAATGCCACCATGTCCGTCCGACTACAGGACCAGACCACGAAGCCTATTCCACTGCAGCGGGGAGTCAGACAAGGAGATGTGATCTCTCCGAAGCTGTTCACCGCTGCATTGGAGGATGCTTTCAAGGTGCTGGACTGGAAAGGTCGAGGCATCAATGTTAATGGCGAGTACATCTCTCACTTTCGATTTGCCGACGATATTGTAGTCATGGCTGAGACCATGGAGGACCTCAGTATTATGCTCGCTGACCTCAGCAGAGTTTCCGATCGAGTTGGTCTTAAAATGAACATGGACAAGACGAAAATTATGTCTAATGTCCATGTTGTGCCAACTCCCGTAATAATCGGAGGCTCTGCGCTCGAAGTTGTTGACCATTATGTATACCTGGGACAAACAGTCCAGTTAGGTAGGTCCAACTTCGAGAAAGAGGCCAATCGTCGAATCCGACTCGGCTGGGCAGCGTTCGGGAAGCTTCGCAGTGTCTTTTCGTCCAAATTACCGCAGTGTCTCAAGTCGAAAGTCTTCGACCAGTGTGTGTTGCCAGTGATGACTTATGGTTCCGAGACGTGGGCGCTTACGATGGGCCTCATAAGAAGGCTCAAAGTCACTCAGAGGGCAATGGAGAGGGCTATGCTCGGGGTTTCTCTGCGTGATAGAATCAGAAATGAGGATATCCGCAGTAGAACTGGGGTCACCGACATAGCCCGAAGAATTGCGAGCCTTAAGTGGCAGTGGGCGGGGCACATTGCTCGCAGGACTGATGGCCGATGGGGCCGGAAACTTCTCGAGTGGCGCCCGCGAACCGGGAGACGAGCTGTCGGTAGGCCTCCAACAAGATGGAGCGACGACCTCGTGAAGGTCGCGGGAAACCGGTGGAAGCAAGTAGCACAGGACCGGTCTGAGTGGCGAGCCTTGGGGGAGGCCTATGTCCAGCAGTGGACGTCTTTCGGCTGAAATGATGATGATGATACTGGTACAAATCGTTCGATTTACCCATTAAATCTTACAATTTCTAAAAATTATTGTACACGCAGGCCGCCTCCTACAGGTATGGCATTATCAGACTTCTATTTATGATCATACAAAGAACGAGTAAAAAAAAATATAGGGTGGTACAAATCGTTCTGCAAAATAAAAATAAATTACATCTTTGGAGCGGTATGGCGGCCATTTGGCCCCGTCGAAAAAGTATGGCATAGTGATTTTCGTGAATGGCTACTCGACGATGATTATCCGTGCAAAAATTAGCCTGGTACAAATGGTTCAATTTTTGGTTTTTAATTAACATGTTTTTTTTTTTTTTTTGTATGTTCACCAAAAATAAATAGTAAACGTGAACCGATTTCGATGATTCTTTTTTTGTTCGAAAGGTGGTACTTCCAAGTTGGTCCCATATTAATTTGGTTCAGTTTTGATGATGGGATCCATGAGAAAATGAGGGAACTCCTCCAAATTTGCTAGCACGTAGATGATTTTTGTGTCAATTTCGAGGACTTCAGAGTTACTTATGTACTTCTATAGTAATGTTTGGAAACTGTAGCCGAAAAAATTTTTTAAATAAAAAAATAAAAACCGCCTTCAAACTCCGACAGACTGCGAAGTCGGTGTCAAGTGAACCGACCCAAAGAAATGATAATCATATAGTGAACTTGACATTGACATCGCAGTCTGTCGGAGTTTGAAGGCTAATTTACAGCTAATTTGGAAGAAAAGAACTGTTATTTTTATTCCATACAGTAAGTAGTATGGTGAGTTTATTTTAGTGATATCCGACATTCCTAATGGAACAGGAAAACTGGGACCTACTAGGAAAGAGGAGAGCTAGTAAATTATTTTATGTACTTAATTGTTTTTTGTTTATTTTCTCCCACTCGCATTACTATTAATAAAGCCCTGCTATGAAATGGTGATGGGCAGGACATGTTTCACGTCACATTGTGAATGGCAAGAAGGGTGATATTTTTCGTAATAAGTTCAGCTTAGATTTCCGACTTTGGGTTTTATAGTTTTTTAATATACTTGTATGGTAGGCGTATTTGAGACTGTGGTTAAAATAACAGTCAGCAAACAACCGGAAAGCAAAAACATATTGCACCTACCTCGATATGCATTTTGATGTTTACCTTTATCTAAGTTTACACGTGTTTTTAAAACTATCTACATATTGAACTGCACTGTGAGAAACAGCTGACACAATAAAACATAATTTATTACTTTCGCTATTGAATGAAAAAGCAGACATTAAACATGTCTAAGTAGGTATTTATTAGTGACATGTTTGCCTGAATAATTGTTTTTGCACTTTATTGCATTTCAAAAGAAAAACATAATCTTTTGTCTACTTATTAATGTTTGTTTTATCTTTATGTGGTTTGTGTTCATGAAAAACAGCAAGGATATAATAGTGAGTAGAGTAGCAATTGGCTTCAGTCATCGCGCTTGCGCGATGTTGTTCATACTGATAGCTTTGGGTACAGTGGGGGGAGTTCTTGCCACATCACCTATTAATCCATGGCCAAAATGTCCTATCCCGACAGGTAGCATTACGCTTAGATGTTTCATCCCATCCTCCATTCAGTCTAACTTGAACTTGATGCTCGCTTCCTCGCTTCCTTTAAATCGTCTTGATTATTAGTGTCCTCGGGTATTCTAAAAAAAAATACACTCAACGACAATGAAAACGGGTCACTTTGTATGGAAAATCCTATACAAAGACATCCGTTTTCATTGCTGTCGAGTGTATGTTTAATAGCAGCAACATTTTATAGCACCCAACTATTAGCTTTTTAGTAGCTATGTAACTAGAGTCATCAATATTCGCAACATCGCAACATGCTTTGTCAAAAAGCGTCCATTGAAATAATTGTTACAAAATGTCCCTTCACTCTTCTTTCAGGACACTGTAGGCCGCCAAAGTGCGGAAAGAACGAATACTTTGAGATCTGCTCAAAGCGCTGTCCTCCTCAGAACTGCTCGTCTCTATGGTCCAAGTACGCTTGCGAGGAAGAATGCTGCAGATCAGAATGCAGATGCATCGATGGCTTCCTGAGAGACGACAAATCCGGAAAATGCATCACTTTGGACGAGTGCTGTAAGTCCTCACAATTTTGCTGTCACGAATTTAGTTTAATTACATTCGACCCACGAATTTACAACATCTTAAAAATCCTAGTTTAATATCACTTACCGATACCCTAATGTTATTTGACACAGTACTGCTCGATATGATATAATCAAAAAAGTAGGTACCTGGCACTTACACACTCCTGCCACTATATTTACGAGAGTCATGTTGAATTTATAAAGTAGGTATAGACTTTTTTTCGTTATAGAAAAATATAATTGATTTTAGTTTAGGTAGCTGATGCTGGACAATCTTGTATTTTTACCCTTTACTAATTATTATCCTTTACTATTAAATGAGCAATATTTTTAGGTATACCTATATGGTAACGGTTTACGTGGATGACAAATCGATCTAGCTAGGTCTCATGTCTTGCAAAATTAATTTTTAGCTTTTTTCACTCGAGTCAGGTCTCGGTCGCCCAGGTACAAAATTCAAAATTCAATCATTTATTCAGCGAATTGGCCACATAGGGGCACTTTTACACGTCAGAAAAAGAATTTACCAGCGCTTCCTAGACCCATTGCTTGAGAAGAAGCGCCGCAACAAACTCAAGCAGAAGGCCTTTTTTAAAAATTTACACAAGTAGTTACAAAATTTACATTACATGTATAAAATATACATATAGGTACGTACTAGTAAATTCTTTTCTGACGTGTAAAAGTGCCGCTATGTGGCCAATTGGCTGAATAAATGATTGAATTTTGAATTTAATACGTATTTACGTAAACATTAAGAAAACAACAGAAACAGTATCCTTTTCATTTGAAAAGGATACTGTTTAATATTAGTTATTTTTATTTTACCATCATAATTATAGTTGATTTTATCAAGTTCGGTTAGTAATCGTCGTGATACTTTTAGTGTTCCCCTGCGGGCCCTTGCAGCATTTCGTCCGCGACAGCAACGAATGTCAACTCACCTGCGCCAACTACAAAGTCACCTGTCCTCAAAGTATGTGCAAACCTTTCACTGGATGTGTTTGCAACAAAGGAAGCGTTCGACTGAATGACGATGGCACTGGTCCTTGTATTATTCCTAAACAATGTCGTAAGTATATTTTGTTACTACTGCTACAACTACAGCCTATTTGCGTCCCACTGCTGGGCACAGGCCTCCTCTCATCACGAGAAGGTTTGAGCACGCAGGCCCAGTGCGGATTGGGGACTTCGCACACATCTTTGAATTACTTCGCAAATGCGTGCAGGTTTTCTTAGATGTTTCACCGACAAGCTCAGTGGTAAATTCAAATTGAATTTCGCACATAAGTAAACTTAGAGGTGCGAGCCGGAATCGAACCCCCGACCCGCTGCATGAGAGGCGGTAGGTCAGACCACTAGGCCACCACGGCTTCTATTTTGTTACTATTTTGTAATAAAAAAATAATTAAGAGAGTGTCTTTCTATGGTCTTCATATAGAAAAAGTTGATTACCATTTTTCCATGGGTCAAATCAACAGCTACTTGTAGTATTCTCTATTGTAACATCTTATCCCTGTATAAATCGTTATGATCTAAATTCCTTCCCAGTTTGTGTACATTTTTAATGTGTCTATTTCAGTAATAATATTCTCATTTCCTTAAAGGCTGACTAGAATAAATCCTTAGAGGGATAAGTTCGCCTTTGTAAATTATTGTGGTTTTATAATTTTGTGTCTGAATTTATTTTCTATTTTGTACTAAAGTGTTGGTTATTTACTATCTTTTCTGTAACCAAAGATCTTTTACCAGTTTCTTTGGTAATCATCACAAGGATCAGGGCTCATTCACAACACTACAGTCATCGTGCACTTTTCCGTTAAGCAACTTAATATGAGCCACAGAATTAAGTACCTACCTATAAATATTCTTTTCCATCAGCATCACGTAAATGTCCAATCCACGAACACTGGGAAGACTGTCCAAGCATATGTCTCAAAGAATCATGTGTCTCGAAGAGTCCAGACTACAAATGTTTGCTGCCAGTCATCCCGCAACCCTGCAAGCCTCGATGCGTCTGCGACAAGGGATTCTTGAGGGACTCATTTGGAAATTGCATACGAGAAAACCGATGCCGTAAGTCGTAAATCTTAAAATTGACAATATAATGGAAGTACCAAGTTTTATTTATGCGATAATATTTTTGCAACAACCAGTGATCATAATTTGAAGTTGAGTTAATCAAAACCTTAATCCAGTCAAGCTCTCCGAACATTTTAAATCAAACGCAATGTGGGTACGAATTCCAGTATAAATGGTTCAACAAAATGAATCTTTCAAATCTTCCTTTGATACAATCAACAGCGATGGATTTAAGAAGTCAGATTATTTGTGGGTTTTTCGGGCAACTATTCAAAACGAAAGTACATGCACCTTATTCTTCATAATAATTCGTTTCCTGCAGCCAATAAGAAATGCCCAATCAACGAGGTGTGGCGATGCACTTCCCTATGCACCCGAGATTCCTGTGCGCACCAGGACCCCAGCTTCAAATGTCCTATAGGCAACTTGTCAGTATGCTATCCAGCGTGCGCCTGCAAAGAGGGATTCCGCAGAAACGACGAAGGCATTTGCATACGGAAAGAATTATGCCGTAAGTTTTGAGATGTGACCAAAAATTTTACGCTCTTTAATAGAACGATCATTAATTTCAAAACTATCCAATTTAAGGGCTTTCGAATTTGTTTATTTTTTAAAGATATTTTATTCACGTTTTGGTGTAAATTTCAAATGTATTCACGTAATGTATCAAGGGCAATAAAACAAAAAAAGAATCAGTCAAACCGGTCCAGCAGTTCTCGAGCCTTAGCCAGACTAACACATGGCGATTCATTTTTATATATAAGAAGATTAAAAAATAACTTTGATGATTTGAATTGCCCAAGTTGATATCAGTTTCATTTGAAGCTATTTATTTTTACACATCAGAGTTTTATACGAGTAACTACAAGACTGATCAATGATCATGGATCAATGCTAATCTCACAATAAATTTTAGCAAAGAAAAAACGTTGTGGCATAAACGAAGTCGCTGTGAAATGCGCTCAAGTTTACCCGCCACAAACTTGCGAGTCCTTCTACACGATTTACAAGCGGGTTCCCGGCGTACCGTGCACCCCGGGATGTGATTGCCGACCTGGCTACAAGAGGAACAAATTCAACATATGCGTGCCGGAGTGGTGTTGTCCAACAGGTATTCGTGTATTATTTGCTAGAATGATATCAAAAAAACATAATTATTGTGATTAACTTCAACGGTGTGTGGCTACACTAGTTATTTGTGCAACAAGAGAGCAAAATTGTTTTTTGCTTCGAGTGCCATGTTTGAGTCCTGAGCTAGCGAAAGATTCTATAGTTGAATCACGAGCGTCTAGCGAGTGATTCTAATTTAGAATCTTGAGCTTAGCCAAGGACTCAAAGGCACAAGAAGTAAAAGAAATTGCTTTCGAGTAGCACATACAATTTTTCACCTCAGTAGCGAGAGCACATAAAAGGTACTTGCAAAAAATACCTACTTATATCACTAATAATATGAAATAACATTACTTCTTCACTCCTTTCACTCAAATTATTACTTGAATTTCATATTATAAAAGAATTACTTTAAAGT
Organism: Aethes cnicana; assembly: GCA_963971205.1. Classification (NCBI taxonomy): domain Eukaryota; kingdom Metazoa; phylum Arthropoda; class Insecta; order Lepidoptera; family Tortricidae; genus Aethes; species Aethes cnicana. The sequence goes on from OZ020283.1 coordinate 5,029,694, forward strand.
TAGCTGTCGAAAATTAAGAAGAAAGACATGTTTTGATATGAAAGAATGGCGGCAATTTTCTAAACGTATGTTCGGAAACTACTACAATGATAAATTTCGAATTTATTCGGTTATATTTGAAAACTTTTAGTTTACTTTAAATTAAAACTTTAGTTTAAAATGATTGACAAATAACATAATTATATCAAATAGAAGTCATTTAAATTTAAATTAGAAAGTGTAAGATTTTCAGAAGGTAAAATCAACGTATAATTTTAATGCCTAAAAATACACGGCAGTACTGATGCGTTGCGCGTATCCGAACGTTTCTTGTTCAGTTTTTTTTTCTAAGGAAATAGATTCGCTCTATGACTTGCCTAATATAATATAATTCTCCCTCTTTTCTTAAAGAAATTAAAAGAAGAAAGCTAATAAAATCGAGATAGTTCGAATTTTAGTATAAAAAGTAGGTACTAGTACTACCTAGATGCCGCAGTATGAAACGACCATTCACAGTTATCAAACTTGAAAAAAAGAAAAAGCGCGGAAACGATTTAACTACATTTTAAGAAGTTTTTAATTCGGTTTGTTTTTAAGTAGGTACTTTAATTCGTTTATTCTTCGTATCTTACTGTATAATTTTCATCTACGAGTAGAAATAGTAAAATGGTCACATTAAACTATAACATGACACTGTGGCTGCATGGCTTAGGCCATTGCCTTTGTCTGATGGGATAAATGGATTATAAACAAATTAAAAAAAATAATTTGTCTCACTCAGTCAAACAAACACGATTTTGCTCACTGATTTCTGACAGCAAAGTCTACATGTTCGAGCTGCTGAAGTGAAAAATCTATTTCGACACGCATCCAAGTAACTTGATACCACCAAAATAAGAGAACACTTACAGACAGTCCACTTGCGCCAAAGGTTACTACCGCTTACAGATATTGTCAACACCAGAAGCGGCACCAATGCGTTGCCGGTTTTGAAAACACTTTAATGCTACCCAAAGAAACATTCTATTATTACTTAATTAACAATTATGATTAGGTATTGGAAAAAAATAAGTCAATCAATCAATAAATCATTTATTCAGGAAATTGGCCACATAAGGGCACTTTTACACGTCAGAAATGAATTTACCAGCGCTTCCTAGACCCATTGCTTGAGAAGAAGCGCCGCAACAAATTCAGCAGAAGGCCTTTAAAAAAATCACATGTATACAAATTCACATTATATTTGCATTAGGTATATGTATAAAAAATACGTACTAACTTTACATTTAAGGGATGTATAGTCCCTAACTTAAACTTAAATCTAAGATCTTAGAGATGTATAGTCTACAAGGGTCCAGAGAAAAAAAAACAATAATAATCATGGAGATGGCATCCATTGTCAAATAAATATAAATTTCATAGATGTCGACAGTCTCAAAATGTCAATAAATAATGAAATGCATCATGTATAACAGAGTTCAATTAATACATGTCAATAAAAACATGATGAGGTCTCTCGCTTAAAGTGTTTGACTTAGTAATATATTTAAAGCTTATAGTTACGAGTATTTTAAACGTCCTTGCAACCATGAACAGACCGGACCCTACAGAAAGCACCCGTTCACGAGTGTGACGCGTATCTCAGGTGCCTTGGGTAGCCCTGTTATTCGGTCATTAAAAATAAATGTCAAATTAAAATCTTTCGTTTGGGCGTACCAAAAAGAACCGCTAACGGTGCCAAAAATTTAATTAGAAAAAAAATATGTTTTTTTTTATAGATTGTGGAATGTTAGGGTTGGATTTGCAAACACGATAAAGATGTAAAAGAATATACTTAAGTTATGGCTGTGTATTCCGTTTCAGGCCTATTCCCGCCATAATATCAAATGAAATGTAACTTAATTACCTATATGAAATTAATTAACTGTTCCATAACCATGTTTTCAAAGGTATTTAGTAGGTAAAAAAAATGAAGTGGTCAGGGCGGTCTCCCCCAGCTGCATCAAAAACCAGGATGGCTCCACTTCTTAAAACAACATAAGTTGTTCATAAGTTGTTGTTGTGCGGTCATAAGACCGCAAAGATAAATTCTGCCAAAGGAAATCTTTGATTCATCAAAAGCCGTATTATATTATGACCTTTTTATGTCGCGTACAACGGTAGTTGAATTAGGCTAGAATTGAATTTTTTGAGCTCAGAAAAAGTACAAGTATGCTGTAGACTTCTAAACCATTACTGTAACTTCTTTATATCACTCATTAGTCATTGTATGCCTTTTTGCAGTGCCACCAAACCTATGCGGTCCGTTCCAAGAATATAAAACATGCGGAACCGCGTGTGAGCCAAGCTGTTCTGATCCGGATAACCCAAAACCAGTCTGCAAAGAACTATGCGTTAAAGGCTGCTTCTGCAAAAAGGGCTATGTAAAGGACCATAAAGGAAACTGCGTTACTCCATCTGACTGCCGTAAGTTTTAAAGTTTTACTTTTTAATCAATTCCAAAAAAAGGGAGGAGGTTCGCAATTCTACTAGCAGGTATGTTTTTTTTGTAAATATTTTTCTTCGACTATTCCATCAGTTGTGAACTGATATCGATGTTTTTTTGATCGAAAAGTGCATCTGCATTATAATGGGACCCAAAGCTATGGCAATCTTATTGTGAACTTGACATCGACTTTGCAGGCTGTCGGAGTTTCGAGAATTCACAGTTATTTTAGCATCTAACAGAAAGTTTAACAAACTCTTCGAAATTTGACAGGCATTTGTCGTCTATCATTCAAATGCTTTCAAGAAGGATGATCAAGATCACGATGAACACGATAAACAATGATCATGATTTCACCATTTCAACGTTATCAAAAACTTCCCTTCTTTACAAACTCTTGTCTTGCCTTACAGCCCTGCCAGTATGCAACAAACCCAATGAAGTGGCCAAAGCCTGCGGATCCGGATGTGAAGTGAGAACGTGCGATAACTTGAACAATACCGGCATCGTCTGTCCGGCCGTTTGTATCCGCGGATGCTTCTGCCGCAACGGTTACGTTCGCAACCCTTATGGCATTTGTGTGCTCCCTGACCAGTGCCGTAAGTTTGTGTTTAATGTATCTGTATCTTAGTTAACCTTTATTACTAATAGGTACTTAATTTGGCCGTAATTTTCAAGAATTACAATTGGTTTTCCTTTAAGAGTCCTTTAAAACTATGTCAACTTTTGTAAAAATAGTTATAAACAATCCATGTTAAATCATTGTATTTTTAGGTTTCCGGTGCATGTGCATTAATTGGGAGTGAAATAAGATGTAAACACGCTATACAGCCGACATGATATATTTTTCATCCATTCAGTGTCTCTGTTACCTCCAAGCCTCCTACATATAGAATAGTCTGTTACCTCCTTATTGAACAACATGTGGTGATATTTTCTTACAGCGCCTCAGCCAGTTTGCTTCCAAGAGAACGAAGAATACCAAGTCTGTGGCTCAAGCTGCCCTGACAACTGCAACAACTATAAGGACACCAAACGTATTTGCACTGCCAACTGCGTCTCCGCTTGCAACTGCAAGCCTGGTTTCGTAAGAAACCTCGTGGACAAAACCTGTGTAAAGCCTGAAAAATGTCGTAAGTAACATTATAATTACTCTAGTATGCAAGACCAAACAATTAAAACACACCCATGTCTAATATTTGTATACTTACAGCTGTTTGTCATTTACTGCGTCATTCTAAACGTGTAAGGCTGTTTTAATATTCGAAATAATTTGTTTAAACTTCAATTATTTAATTTATTACGTGATTCGTTCGGCTCGCCATCTAGCTTCAAGTAGCGGTAGCAACTGCTAAACGGTCGGGTAATCGGGGTTCAACCACTGGACGCTAGATGACGATCTAGTGTGAACCCGGGTTTCGGAGCACGCACTACCAGTATGGCCTCTGCCACTCTTTTTGTATAATTTCCCTATGCTCCTTACTTAACCCTGTTCCACGTGATCTACCTAATGAATGACGCGCATCTAACATTGGCCTGAACTTTTTGAACGATCCATCATCAATCATCATCATCATTTCAGCCGAAAGACGTCCACTGCTGGACATAGGCCTCCACCAAGGCGCAAACGACGATCCTATTTTCCATAATTAAAAAAGGTTGCATAGATATTTATCCAATGTTAGATGCGCGTCATTCATTAGGTAGATCACGTGGAACAGGGTTAAGTAAGGAGCATCATTTTTTTTTCATGTGTAGGTGTAAAAATGATCTACACACGCCCTTAACGTCTTAAGAATAACGTCCTGTGTAGGTCATTTTGAACACCTGGACAGCTTATCTACTTCTGCTGTTGACTGTACCTTCCCATCTTCATCCTTCAAGTGTTTCGACTGTCCTACTAACTTTACACATAGATCTTAGTTATAAGGACCCTATAATTCCTATTTTTGTTTTTTTTCACAGCGACTAAGCAATGCACCGGTCTGAATGAGGCGTTGCACTACTGTGCGTCCTACTGCCCCGTGACTTGCGCAAATCGCCTGAATAATGGAGACTGGTCGTGCGCTGCCGTCTGCCGCGTCGGTTGCGACTGCATCCCTGGCACATTGAGGAATGATTCTGGAATCTGTGTCCCCGTAGATCAATGCAGTTAGTAATACAGTACTTATATTCTGGAGAATATTTCCTCTATTATTAATTTTTAATGTAGCCAGCACCACATACACGGCAAAGCGCAATAAGATTCCCTGCGATATAGTATTTAGTTTGCTAATTTTTATTTAGTCTGCTAATAATGAATCACGAAAACCAGATGAATAAGGTGACAATTTAGCTAAAATGATGGAACGATTAGTAAATTGGTTTATTTCCGGAGAAGGTGTGATGTCATTTCCTATTTCTGTTTCAGCCCCTCCAGTCTGCAGGCATAACGAAATATTCCAAGAGTGTGGCACAGCATGTCCATTAACTTGTGACAATTACAAGAATCCTCCTAAATTCTGCACCTTGCAATGTGTTTCCGATTGCTTCTGCGCTGAAGGTTATGTTAGAAATCGTCACATGCGTTGTGTGAAACCAGAAAATTGTGGTTAGTAAATTAGATACCTAAGTTTTTCATTCTTATGGAGGGTATTTAGGAATCTTTAAAAGTACTAAGTGACTATTTATAAATGTTTTTATTACAGAACCTATATGCCCAGCCGGTGAAAAGTTCAATGAATGCTCAGCCCATTGCCAGGATACTTGTGAGAATTACGACCAGCCGAATAGAATTTGCACCTATCAGTGCCAGTCGGGATGCGTCTGTGAAGAAGGCACGGTGAGAAGAAAAGATGGAAAGTGTGTTCCACCATTAGAATGCAGTGAGTATAATTGCAACTCGAGAAGAATTTTACATAAGTAAAGCATACGTGTTCCATGGTGCAAGTTCAAAAAAAAATTTCTGTCATTTAGCAAACATCTACTTTTTTTTCAGAACCACAACCAAAATGTTCCGATACTGAAATATATAGTCCTTGCTCAGCGCATTGTGAACCAACTTGCGAAAACAGCAGTCCAAACCAACCCTGTTCACGTATTTGTAAATCTGGATGCAAATGTAGGGATGGATTAGTCAGACGAAAAGACGGTCGATGCGTCAAAGTAGGAGAATGTTGTAAGTTTTTTTTTTCATTACAATTGCAACAATTCTAGATTAAAACGTAGATTCAATGCATTGTCCTCATAATTTCCTGTCACCAGCGTCATCTTCATAATCATTGTTATCGTATTTATCAAGATTTCCAGCAAGATTTTCAATTTCAGCTACAATAACAGCTTCATCTACAACGCAATAATCCATTGCGTTGGCAAGTTTGATCATATTGATATTGCTATTTTACTTGTAAAAAAATGAGATTCCAAATTCAGCAATCAAAGTCGGTCGAGTTTTAGAAGGTTGAAGTTAAGTTTTTCCACAGCTAAACCAACATGCTCTGGCAATGAAGTATACGACCCATGCTCTGCTCACTGCGAAGATACTTGCGAGAGACACGGCCCGGATCGAGGTTGTACAACCGTTTGTATACCAGGATGTCGGTGTGGAAAGGGATTGGTCCGCAGAAAAGATGGACAGTGCGTTAAACTTAAGGATTGTGCTGTCTGTGAGTTACAATTAACTGACCCACTATGAGTATATTGATTTACCAATTAAATAAAATTGTAATACGTGTTATATTTCTTCGATTAGCCCCATGCCCTGCACATGAAGTTTACGACCGTTGTTCAGCACATTGTGAACCAACTTGTGAAAATAATGATCCGAATAGACCGTGTATAGATATTTGTAAACCCGGATGCAAATGTGGAAAAGGATTGGTCAGAAGAAATGATGGCAGATGTGTTAAAATAGAATACTGCAATATTAGTGAGTACACACAACCTTTTATGAAAAACCGGCCAAGAAGCGAGTTAAACTCGCGCGGAAAGGGTTCCTACCCTTGATTATTTTCAATGACGTCATTTTCAAACCGTTTCACAGGATAAGCTCTTATATGATAGATTTCAAATACCATGGGCTTCTTAATAATTTTCCTGTAATCTATAGGTCCGTATTTTTTCCAAAATTTTACAAGTAGTGGTTTCCGGGATAAAGGGGGGATAATTTTTCGCCTATTTTCTTAAATAACTCGAAAAGTATTGACTAAAAAAGGAATAAAAAATATATATTTGAGAAATACTTTCATTTGACATGTCACACGATATACTCGTAGTTTGAAAAACTTCATTAATATTTTTTCAAATTTAGCCCCCAAAAATTGGGTCTATGTTTAAAATTCATTTATTTTCGTTACACATCCGTCTTTAGGTCACACTCTTACATATACGTACCAAATTTCAACTTAGTCGGTCCAGTAGTTTCAAATCGACAGACGGACGGACAGACATAGGAGTGATCTTATAAGGGTTCCGTTTTTACCTCTTCAGGTTCGGAACCCTAAAAATAGTCGATCATGTTTATATAAGTACATGAACATTGCCCAACATTTCACTGAGCAAATTCCTATCGATATTTAATACGGATATTGACCAGCGATGTTTCCTATTTTCTTCAGATCCTCAGTGTCCAGTCAACGAACGATGGGTGAACTGTGTTTTAGGACTTTGTAGGCCTAAATCTTGCAAGGAGCTGGGTTACCCAGTACCGTGTCCGGGTATCATAGGCCCGTGTGCAGGTGGATGCGTGTGTATCGAGGGTTATTTGAGAGACATCACCGGAACTTGCATCCCACAAAAAGATTGCCGTAAGTTAATGACGGAACCTTACCCATATTTGAAAAAGTATTTTAACAATGTTTTTTTTTTTTACTTTAACTATAACCTATAATTAAGTACTATCTTTATTTACATTGCTCGTACTTGCAGTAGGTATTGAAATTTTTCAAATTTAAAAATTTCAGCAAGTTGCCGTGGTGACTTCAACGCGACATCTGGCTGTGGTAACAATTGTGGTAGACTCTGTTCAAACTACAATAAACCAAACGATTGTTCTCGTATCCGAATACTTTGCAAACATAACGGATGTGACTGTAAAAAAGGATATGTGTACGATTCGATATCCGAACGATGCATAGCTCCAAACGACTGCCGTAAGTACTTCTATCTCCGGAGAAATCTTCATAAGTCACGGTCAATTCAAAATGATTCATTCTAATAACATGGTACTTACTATTCACTTTTTAGCAATTCCATGTAATGGAGACATCTTCGCGGAAAGAAAGAAATGTCCAAACCCATGCCCTCCTACTTGCTCGAAACCAAACACTCAGATTTGCTATAAAGCTTGCCTTAAAGAAGGATGCCAATGCCGATTTGGCTATATTCTAGGGCCCGATGGAAAATGTACAAAACCGGATAACTGTCCAGGTACAAAAACAACCATATTAACTAACGTATTTTAAAAATAAAATGAAAAATATAATAAAAGTTGTCTGTAAAGTCGGTTTACGGACGATAATTTTATACATGTGGGTGCAGCCGGTGTTCATCAATTTATAAGACGCTATCATGTCATAAATAGTGGGAAGAAGAAAGAGGAGTTTGTTATCTAATTTAATTTGGTGTCGAGACACTTGGTCCGTGGGGTCCTAAAGCTCTTGATTTTTACAAAGAAATTTCAAAGAGATTAGTCGACGTCACCAGGGACCCAAGAGCTGGCAGCTTCCTCGCTCAACGCTTGAGCATCGCTATACAACGGGGAAATGCTGCCAGCATCTTCGGTACCATGCCGCGGGGGGCGTTTTTAGAGTTTGTACAATTTTTATGCATTTTTAAATATTTATAAGTATTTTAGTTATTTTTAAGTAGTTTTAATTCTTGTTTAGAATAATACTTATAGGTATACAGATATATGCGAAATCATTAAAATGTGTAACTAATATAAAAAAATAAATTCAGATAACCTTGGATGCAACGGAGACATGAATGCGATCGTCAGAAGCTGTCCTAATCCTTGTGCACCTACTTGCAATGATCAAAATCGACCTTGTCCAGCCTTCTGTCTTCCAATAGGATGTGAATGTAAAAAAGGATACATTTTATCCAAACCAGGAGGCAAATGTATCACAAATAAGCAATGCAGTAAGAACTTTTTCTTTAATTATCGACAATGAACGTTCTAAAGCATTAAATTCATTTAATCATAATGGAAGATCATCTCTAACTTAATCATCTGCATCTTTATTCGCAACTTTACTGGCAGAAAAACATTAGCAAATAATCCTGGTTGATTACTACTGATAGTTTATGCCTAACAACATTTGGATAGGCTATAAATCTTCTTCGTGCAAATTAACCAAAATCTAAAGAGATTAGGAAAAGTCCTCTAATGCCATGACATAAAGGCGGAGTTGGCATTCCCATGTTAAAAGAATCTAAAGTACAGAAATTTTTACTAGCTCGGATACCGTCAGTTACATTATAAAAACAAATGATAACTCATTTCAGTTATTGTTTGTTTTTTTTGGCTATGTCGACACCAATGTGGAATTTTATCCGATTTTACTTTAATAAACTTTTTTTGCCTTAACATAAAAGTCCTTGAACCATTTGATTCTCAACTAGCTTCATCCCGCGACTTCGTCCGCGTAGTTTTCGGTTATAGCGTTCCCGCGGGAACTAAGCGCTCGTAATAAACAACTACTGCCCTACTGATCGTACCTAATCAACATCGCAAACTGATGGCCAAACGCAATGCCGCATCGGGTCACCTAAGTAGAGTAGGTAACGCAGGAACCTACGCGTTGAATTTATTTTCTGGCGCGGAAGTTTTAAGTATTATATACTAAAGCGTTCCTCAGGGACCACTCTATTTGATAGTGAAAACTGCATTAAAATCCGTTCAGCGGTTTTTGAGTTAACCGCGAACAGACAGACAGACAGACAGACGCGACGGAGGACTTTGTTTTATAATATGTAGTGAAGTCTCTATTCCATGCATCCCGCAAATGACTATTAAAAAAAGTTGCTCCATATAAAGGCTTAACTCCATATAAATTATTAACAACTGCTTTTCTGAGATCAGTTTCTATTTAGTCAAGTAAATTTGTTTCCTTTACAGGCAATAACACAAAATGTTCAGACCCCAACGCGATCACAAGAAAATGTGCTCCAAATGAAGCGTGCAGACCAACTTGTGCTCAACCAACTCCGGGGCCTTGCCCTAAAAATTGCGTGGTAAATGGGTGCGAATGTCCGCCTGGCTTGGTTCTTTCAAAAAGGGGTGGAAGGTGCATAAAGATCGGGGACTGTCCACGTAAGTAATTTAGGCACCTAGGTACGGCCCACTGCTGAGCACGGACCTCCTCTCATCATGAGAGGGTTTGGGCTATATTCCCCACGCGGGCCCAGTGTGGATTGGGGACTTCACATACATGGATACCTAGTTATAGTTGGACGTTGTTAAGCAATACTGCAGTGTGTCAACCCCCAAAAGGTCGAAAATTTAGATATTGTTAAAAACCGCTTCTTAAGGAGGCTACCCAGATTTTTAAAAGATGTTATGTGACTTGAATCGTTCGTCTGCGAATAATATCAAGAAAACTCTTAACAAAATTCCTATCTGACTTACGATATTTTGCAAAAGTGATTCATGTTCCATGAAATGTTATATCATCAATGTAAGCGATATCTGTCTATAACTAAAATATAATAGTCAGAAACTGTAGTTTTAATATTTCTTGCGTGAAAATTGAAATTCAAAATTAGTAAGTACAAAAATTACATTTTATTATAATAGATTTTTTATTTTATTATACTATGATTTTATTGTAGAGGTGCCCCTAGGATACGCGTGAGTATATGAAATAATTAAATCAGCTAGAGGATAAAGAATATTATATTAAGTTACTAAGAATATATAAGAAAACATTCGGTACACATTTTAGATGCTGTGACACACTGTCAAGGAAACTAGAATTGTTTCTACCGAACACAATTCATTTTAAGTATCTACATACCTATATTGTCATATGTGTATGCAATGCCAGTACAAGTATTTCCCGAACTCTTTGGTACTATGCAACTATGTACACATATTAAATACATATATTAATAGGCCCCCTAAATGTGTACATTCAAAATTATACCAAACACTATCAGACACAAAGTGTTATAAAAGAACAACAAATTAAAAACTAAAACATAATTAACAAGTAACACCTAAACCTGTCATGCACATATAATGTTTAACCTTCGGCAAAGGCTTTGTTAATATATCAGCGAGCATGGAGTCAGTAGGAATATACTTTATCTCAATGCTCTTGTTGTTATTAAGTACACTTCTAATAAAATGATGACGTATATCAATATGTTTACTTCGAGAATGAAATACTGGATCTTCGGCAAGGTAGATAGCCCCCTGATTATCTACGTGTAAAGTTAATTTGGCAAACTTACCCAGCCCAATTTCAGTGAGTAAGCTATTCAGGTAAATAGCTTCTTTCATCGAGGACGACAAGCTCACATACTCGGCCTCACACGTAGATGTAGCAACACACTTCTGCTTCTGTGATTTCCACGATATACAACCGCCGCCTAACAAGAAAGCATACGAAGAGTAAGAGCGCCTATCTATTAAACACCCTCCCCAGTCCGAATCTGAATAACCCACTAAAGACTTACCTGTTTTCTTATAAACTATTCCATATTCTTTAGTTTTATTCAAGTAACGAAGTATACGTTTTGCCGCATTCCAGGCTTGCTTGTTGAAACAATTTAAAAATTGCGACAATTTTGCAACGCTGTTTGATATGTCGGGCCTTGTTCCAGTCGACAAATACATCAAACTTCCAATTAATTCACGGTATGGATATTGTTCATCCTCCTCACATTGCGTAGTTGAACTTAACAACTGGGTTTTGACCTCCATCGGCGTCGAAACATTATTTTTACAATCCTGAAAACCATATCTCGATATTAAATCTTCAATATATTTTTGTTGTGACAATTTCGCGACATTGTCATTGTCACGTCTTTCAAATTCTATTCCTAACATAAACTTCGCAATGCCATAATCTTTTAAGTCGAACTCGGTGGCCAGTTGCTTTTTAAAAAGTTGTATACATTCTTTTTTCTGAGATGCTATTAGCATATCATCGACGAAGACTAAGACAAAGAGTTTGGTATCACAGTCTATGGTCTTATAATATAGACATGGCTCATTTAATGAAGACTGTAATCCCATCCTTTTTAACTGTGCGTCCAGCCTTTTGTTCCATTGCCGACCGGCTTGCTTCAGGCCATATAGCGACCTTTTTAGTCGACAAACATTGCCACCGTTTTTTATATCGCTTAACATTTTCTTGGCTCGCTCATAAATACTGGAATTATTTTCTTCTCTTTCTATGAGTTTTAATAAACATTCCTCTAATAGTTCTGGCACCTTCATATAAATCTCCTCTTCTAATAAGCCGTTCAAATAAGCAGTGTTGATGTCTAACTGATGAATTTCCATATCTAGCTCGACTGCAAGTGCGACTAGCAGCCTTATGGTATCAAGTCTGACTACAGGAGCGAAGGTATTGTGATAGTCAACTCCATATCGTTGACTGTAACCTTTCGCTACTAGTCTAGCTTTCTTCTTCTCAGTTTTATCAACGTTCAACTTCGTTGTTAACACGTAACGACAGCCAACAACATTGCCTTTGGCAGGCTTATGAATTATATCCCAGGTGTCATTCTTAACTAGACTCCTTATTTCAGATAGAATAGCTTCTTCCCAATTATCCTTTTCTTTACTGGTCAAAGCTTCTTTTAAATTAATTTCTCCAATACCTACAAAATCTTGACAATCACTAAATTCTTCCCGTTCGTTATCACAACGTTCAGTTGGAATTTCAGGTTCAGTTTCAGTACTTTCAGTCATGTGATAAATCTTCCTTGGTCGTCCTACGTGACCCCTTTCCAGGCGCGGTCTTCCTGGAGCTCTCTTCATCTTCCTCCCCTCATCATTATTTTCAACAATCTGTTGATGAAAATCATCTGATGGACCTGCGGTTATTTCTGGATCGTCAACTTGTTTTTCAGGACTTTCTACAGGAACTGTTTCATCTACTTCAGTTGTTCTTTCAAATTCATTTTGAAAATTCACAATTGGAGTATTTGTAACGTTCTTTGAATGAAATTCTACTTCCATTGTTCGTGGTTGATTGTCATCCTCTTTCGATATTTCTTCTTGTGTTTGAAAAGGATCATTTTTTGAACAATTTTTATCGATTTCGTGATCTATTTCTTCATGAAACTTGACGTCTCTTGAAACGATAACCTTTCGTTGTTGTGGTACCCATATTCTGTAACCTTTCCTATCTCTTGGATAGCCTACGAAGATCCCTTCTAGCCCACGAGAAGCAAATTTATCCTTGCCTTGTTCCTTGTCCAAAAAATGTACCTTTGAACCAAATTTTTGTAAATAGCTTATCTTTGCTGGTTTATTAAACCATTTTTCAAAAGGTGTATCTCCTTGGAGGCTACTTATTGGACATCTGTTTCTTACATGACATGCAGTCACTATGGCATCCGCCCAGAAACTTGATGGCAATCCCGACGAAATTAACATGCATCTCGCCATTTCGACTAGTGTTCTGTTCATCCGCTCCGCGACTCCATTCTGCTGAGGGGTATACGGAACAGTCAATCTTCTAGATATCCCTTCGGTTCTTAGAAAATTATCAAACTCTCGGTTACAATATTCACCACCGTTATCGGTCTGTAAATATTTTATTTTCTTTTCAAATAAATTCTCGACGTACTTCTTATATATCTTGAAAACAGTCAATACATCACTCTTTTTACGGAGTAAATAGACTTCGCACCATCTCGTATGATCGTCGATGAATGTGACAAAGTACTTCGCACCTTCCATAGCCTCGTGCTTGATTGGTCCAACGACGTCTGAATATACGATATTCAATTTTTCATCGCACGGCCCGTCGGATTTTGAAAAAGGTAACGCATTCATTTTTCCACTCGCACATATATCACAGTCATACAATTCACTTACATCTGACATCTTAACTTTCATATCAGATTTATTTAAAACTTTCATTAGATCTCTTGCATTCAAATGTCCCAAACGTTCATGCCACAACCATACATTTTTATTTCTACCAGAAATCTTCGAGACTACTTCTCTACACTGTTCCTCAACATAAAATAAATTATTTTTGCGATTTGCGATCAATTTCGAGTTCCCATAGCTATCATTTACACTAGCTATATTACCTTTAAAATTGACACTAAAACCTTCATCTAGTATCTTTGCAACTGAAATCAGATTACATCGCAAATTAGGAACATATAGCGTATTGGGCAATTCTACAAACGTTTCCAAATTATCTTTACACGTAGATAATCTTACTGTACCTTTACCTCGTACATCGGTGTTCGAATTAGTCGCTAAATTTAGCTTACCAGACGTTGGTAGTAATGTATCGCCAAATTTACTTGCATCGTTACATAAATGTGATGTACACCCACTATCCACGATCCAACTTTCATTCTCGTTGTAAGCAGTTTTATCTCCTGAAACACAATGAAATGTTACAAAATTGGAGTCATATTTCATAGTTTCATCACATTCCGATATATACCTTGAAGAATCTTGACATTTCTGTTTATTTTGGTTTACATTACATTCGGATGCCTTGTGTCCATACTGATGACATTTGAAACATTTGTATTTAAACTTCGAATCTCCATGATCAATACTAAGGTATTTATTGTTATTATTGAAATATAGAAGAGTTGTTTACAATGACTACGACTAAAATTGAGTTACTTTGCCAAAATAACTATGAAACATGGAAAATTCAGATGGAAGCAATTTTGATAAAGAATGATGCTTGGAGTTATGTTGATGGGAGCTTAGTAAGGCCAGATGAACCTGCTGAAGCGAAAATTTGGGATACTGTAGATGCTGTGACACACTGTCAAGGAAACTAGAATTGTTTCTACCGAACACAATTCATTTTAAGTATCTACATACCTATATTGTCATATGTGTATGCGATGCCAGTACAAGTATTTCCCGAACTCTTTGGTACTATGCAACTATGTACACATATTAAATACATATATTAATATTTATCACCTATTTTAAATCAATAACATATACGGGGTTATATTTCTGATAATATTGATAAAATAATAAAATTAGCGAAACAGGCTGCCAGTCAGTTTTAATAATTTTCTTTGTACGAAAATTTAAAATGTACTATTATCTTACCTTAATTTTATTCAATTACATCGTGTTGGTGATATAATTAGTTTAATACAGTTTGACACATTATTGCAAATCATTTTTAGGGTTCCGGACCTCAAGAGGTAAAAACGGAACCCTTATAGGATCACTCGTGTGATAGTTAGAAACCTAGCAAGTGCTCTAGAAACGCTAAAAAGGCAGATAAATCGTGTAATATACAACTATGTAATACAATTTCGGCTACAATGTAATCCTTAATTAGTATTCAATCTTTTGTTGTATTGTTTTTTTGCCTAAACTTGATAATTTTCGAAGGCTGACTCGATTTATGTTTTTTTGCTCTCCTGTAAAATTTGGTCAGAAGCACATACTGGGTTTTGATTTTGGGCAGCCGTCCATAAAGAAAAAGTTGACTACCATTTCGCCATGGGTCAAATGAACAAGCACTTGAAGTCTTTTTCTTTATTGTAACATCTTATCCCTGTATAAATCGTTACTATCCAAATTTCTTCCCAGTTTGTGTACATTTTTAATTTTCTATTCTAGTAACATTTTTCTCATTTCCTTAAAGGCTGACTAGAATAAATCCTATAATCCGAGGGATAAGTTCGCCTTTGTAAATCATTGTTGTTTTATAATTTAATGTCTGAATATATTGTCTATTTTGTACTAAAGTGTTGGTTATTTAGTATCTTTTCTATAGTTAAAGATCTTTTACCAGTTTCTTTGGTTATCACCACAAGGATCAGGGCTCAATCACAACACTATAGTCACTATGCACTTTTCCGATAAGCCGAACTTATGAGCCAAAAAATGAAATACCTATAAATATTATTTTCCATCAGCGTCACATAAATGTCCAATCCACGAACACTGGGAAGACTGTCCAAGCATATGTCTCAAAGAATCATGTGCCTCGAAGAGTCCAGACTACAAATGTTTGCTGCCAGTCATCCCGCAACCCTGCAAGCCTCGATGCGTCTGCGACAAGGGATTCTTGAGGGACTCTTTTGGAAATTGCATACGAGAAAACCAATGCCGTAAGTTCTAAAAGTTCTTTAAACAACCTACTACTACGAGTACTTTTTACGAATTCCACCTTAAAGACTTGAATTTTTTGAATCTTCTTTTGATAAAAGGTTCATTCAAGAAGTCAGATTGAAATGTGTAGCTTCTTCGTGAATCTTTTCAAAAAGTACATGCACCTGATAACCACTCAAATTATAAAAACAAACAATAACTGCAATGTGTTGTCAAAATTTACCCTATTTACTTTATTTAACACTAGTTTTGGTCTTTGCGATGCGTCCCGAAATTGATTATTAGAAAAAGGTGCTCCATAATTATAAAGGCAATCGACATTATCAAAAACTGTTTTTTTGAGATCTGTTTCATTTTCGTCATTTCATTTTACTTTACAGCAAATAATACAAGATGTTCAGACCCCAACGCGGTCACAAGAGAATGTGCTCCAAATGAAGCGTGCAGACCAACTTGTGCTCAACCAACTCCGGGGCCTTGCCCTAAAAATTGCGTGGTAAATGGGTGCGAATGCCCGCCTGGCTTGGTTCTTTCAAAAAGGGGTGGAAGGTGCATAAAGATCGAGGACTGTCCTAGTAAATATTTTAATGATTTATAAGTATAACTAGCCGTTGTCCGCGACTTCATTCCGCGTAGACTCCGAATTTGGATACCCGATGATATACTACAGAATATGCACATGGATACCATGGATACCTACTTATAGTTGGACGTTGTTAAGCAATACTGCATTGTGTCAACCCCCAAAAGGTCGAAAATTGAGATATTTTTAAAAACCGCTTCTTAAGGAGGCTCCCAAATTTTTTTAAAAGATGTTACGTGATTGAATCGTTCGTCTGCGAATAATATCAAGAAAACTCTTAACACAAAATTCCTATCTGACTTAGGATATTTGCAAAAGTGATTCATGTTCCATGACATGTTATATAATTATCTATCAATGTAAGCGATATCTGTCTGAAAAAATAAGAACTCATGAGACTTGATACTACTACTACTACAGCCTATTTGCGTCCCACTGCTGGGCACAGGCCTCCTCTCATCACGAGAGGGCTTGAGCTATAGTCGTAGCAAGTGTTAACAAGATTGTGCTCGATTAAACACTAAAATATAAGTAAGTCAAAGTAAGTAAAGTAAGTAAGTATAAATAAGTCAGAAACTGTAGTTTTAATATTTCTTGCGTGAAAATTGAAATTCAAAGTTAGTAAGTGTACAAAAATTACATTTTATTATAATAGAAAAAAAATATATTATACTATGATTTTATCACCTATTTAAATCTATAACATATAAGGGGTTATATTTCTGATAATATTGATAAAATAATACAATTAGCGAAACAGGCTGCCAGTCAGTCTCAATAATTTTCTTTGTACGAACATTGAAAATGTACTATTATCTTACCTTTATTTTATTCAATTACATCGTGTTGATGATATTATTTAGTTAATTAGTTTTATACAGCTTGACACATTATTGCAAATCATTTTTAGGGTTCCGAACCTCAAGAGGTAAAAACCCTTATATGATTACTCGTGTGTCTGTCCTTCCGTCTGTCACAGTCGATTTTCTCCGAAACTACTGGACCGATTAAGTTTAAATTTAGTACGTATATGTAAGTTTGTGACCCAACAAAGGACGTGTAACGAAAATAAATGAATTTTAAACATAGACCCTATTTTTGGGGGCTAAATTTGAAAAAATATTAATGAAGTTTTTCAAACTATATTATCATGTGACATATCAAATGAAAGCATTTCTCAAATATAATTTTTTTATTTCTTTTTTGGTCAATACTTTTCGAGTTATTTTATCTTCGAAACCACTGGACCTAAAATTTTGGAAAAAATACGAAGGATAGTTTATTGACCCAAGATTACAGGAAAATTATTAAGAAGTCCATGGTATTTGAAATCTATCATATAAAAGAGCTTACCCTGTGAAACGGTTTGAAAATTACGTCATTGAAAATAATCAAGGAACCCTTTCCACGCGAATTTAACTCGCTTCTTGGCCGGGTTTTTTTTCAATAGAAGTTATGTTATGACACTTGAAATACTTATTCAAAGTGAATGGCTAATAGATAATTATGCTATAATATAATTGTAAGTTTTTGAGGAATATAAAACGTTTTTAGGGTTCCGTACCCAAAGGATGAAAAACGGAACCCTATTAATATGCCTCCGATGTCTGTCTGTCCGTCCGTCTGTCTGTCACAGGGCTCTATCTCTTCAACGGAAATAGATAGGGATTTGAAATTTTCACAGAATGCGTGTTTCTGTGGCCGCTGTCACAACAAATAATAAAAAAGTAAAAAATGTATATATAAATGGACGTCTTCACACAAGTTAGTGTTTTTTTTCTTGTCTTTTTTCCGGCGCTCTATTTAATAAATCGTTATAGGAATTTTCACCAAAATATGGTTGGATAAATGCTCCATAAGAACAAATACTGAAACAGTCAATTGATTTATTCCCAATGCGGAAAATCCACACGGGAAAGTTACGCACTTTTTCGAACTTCTTCCTATACATACATTAATACAATAAAATATTTTAAATAAAATAAGAATAGTATTTCTGACTCTAAAACAATTAAATAATAGAAAAACTGAGATAAACTCAGTATAAAAAAAAAAACAAGAAAAAAAGTGTGGAGAATTTGGGGTCTGAACCCACGGTCACTCGATTGAGTTTCCACATCTCTCATGAATACACCACAAGAGCACCTTACTACACTGGCGAAATTAGGTATCTATATGTTCCATAGTTATAAGTTTATAACGAATAGTACAAAAGTCTAATTCAAATTTCGAATATTTTTTGTACATTCATTCAAGTCCATGGTATGACTAATGGTCCATGTTGCCAGTGTCTTTTTTCTAATGACCTCATCGATGTCGCTGGCGGGTAAACTAAAGAAGTATGTTTAGTTTAAAAAATAATAGTACATAGTTATGATGAATTAATAAATTCTACACAGACGATGATTCCCAATTCCGATATGTGATTTTTCTCCTATCTTCCAATAAAATCTTGTTCGGCTTCGACCCTGCCTGATAGGGTCCTAAGGTACTTAGTGTTGTGATTCAATTGATTTTTTTTTTCACCGACTGTGAATAGGGATCACATAGAGACGCTTAGTTGTACGGAGCCCTACATATGCGATTCCGCATTTGACTGACTTTATTTACTATGTTATTAAGATTATCAATTCAGATATTTCATGATTTCAGTTTTCTTTTATCACAATCATAAAAAATAGGATTGGTATATATAAAACATGATATATCTCAAAATTAAGAACATGAGGGTTGACATAGTATTGCTTAACAGCGTCCGGTTAAAGTGGTATTTCAATAAATGGCCTCACACGTAGAAAACCAGTCCCCGTGGAAATATCGGGATAAAAACATCCTATGCTATTTCCAGGGTCTGATTTTTTTCATTTTTTTTTCTTTATTGGGGAAAAACAGATAATAGACACAGAAAAGATACACAAACAGAGAGATAGCCTTAATAAAATATAATCTACATCCAGGAGCAGTTCCCACTGAGATTTATAATACAGACATATTAAGTGGCGAACACTATACGAGTCGTTACTAATACTACATAACAACAATAGGAGTTGAACAACAGCAGATAATATGATATCTAGTTGATTATTGTAGGTTTACATTAAATTAATTATAAATACGGTTATATTATACAATGGGTAAAAGATAAGTAGCAATAAAAGGTATGGCACACGGTAATTTAGTTTTTTACATGTTACATAAGCAAATGATTAAGCTCACGCTTGAATTTGGAACGAGACTGATGAAATATGTCAACCGAGGCTAGCCGCTTATTGAAAGTGTAGCACATTCTGGTCAGAGGCGCTCGGACGCCGGCTTTGGTGGAGCTCATCGGGACCGCGAACAGGGAGGTGGTTCTGGTTCTAAACAGGGGGGTCCGGAATTTAAGCTGCTCAAGTAATTCGGGGTAATTGTATACACCCCTGCAAATATTAAATAGAGCAGATGCGTCCTGAATTATCTCCATACCACATACAAATCGGTCCAGTCGAAACTTCGTAGTGAAAGAAGGACAGAAAAACCAATAAACACACTTTCGCATTTATAAGGCTAAAACTCACTTTACAGTATCACTTTGTGTTACAGTTAAGAATGCAACCTGCAACGGCGATCCAAATGCTGTCATAAAAGCTAACCCCTTGGCGTGTCCATCAACATGTGATGCTCCAAATGCATCTCCGCATTGTAAGAAGCTTGGTCCAGCAGTAGGGTGCGAATGCAAACCAGGATATATCCGATCTAAGGTTGGCGGCACCTGCATTCTTCCTGACCGATGCCCAGGTAATTTGAGTCAAGAAAATCTATTTGTTTTAATTGGCGTAAGTACCAATTTGATTCCAGAAAATTCATAAAAAAAATAATGTCCTTTTTTTACAGGTGGCAATCCATGTGGAAAAAATGCTAACTTCGTGTATTGCAAAGTAGAGTGCCGAAATAATTATTGTCCGGTAGACGACAGAAGAGGAATTATTGTTTGCGATCCACCTCGTCCATGTCCTAGCGGCTGTGTATGCAAACTTAATCATAGACGTTCTATTAATGACAAATGTATTTTAGCTTCAAATTGCCGTGAGTATATTTTTGAAAATATTAATCATATTTAACTACACCGAATGTTGATTGTTACCCTTCTTCTTTGTGTGATATTTTTTAGAGTTTAATAAAGAGTGCCTATTCTATTATACAATGTACATTCGAACTTTAGTATAGGTATATAAAATGTTTTTTTTTTCTCTACAGCTCCAGTAAATTGTACACGTCAAAACGAGATATGGTCGCCGTGCCCTTCCGAATGCCGTCGAGAGGACTGTGCCGATATCAACAATCAACCGACTACGTGTAATACTTTGGTCCTCAACTGCCAGCCACAGTGCATCTGCAAGAAGGGGCATTTCAGAAACAACAAAGGCCTTTGTGTTCCTGCCAGTCAATGCCGTAAACAACCATTTTTTATGAATTTTTCGAAACACTACTTACTTAAGAAATACTTCCGTATTTTGTCATTGACATTATCAAAAACTCACCCAAAAGCGGGTCAATATTATAGCCTATTTTTAGGGTTCCGAAGTCCGCAAGGAACCCTTATAGTTGCGCCATGTCCGTCCGTCCGTCTGTCCGTCCGTCCGTCTGTCCGCACTATTTCTCAGAGATGCTTAGTTCTAGAAAGCTATAATTTGGCATGAATTTACATATTAGTTACGCTGAAAAAGTGGTACAATAAAATTTTGAAATATATTTTTATAGGGTACCTCCCCCTACTCGTAAAGTGGGGATGTATTTTTTTTTCTTTCGTACCCCGCGGTGTGGCATATCGTTGAATAGGTCTTTAAAAAATATTGTAGGTTTGTTTAAACCATTATTTGATTAAGTAATTCGTTTGTGAAATATTAAGTTTTAAAGTGATATTTTTTGTTAGAGTCGAGTGTCCCCCCCCCCCCCCTGCCAGCTAAATGGTAGTATTTGAATGGCTGAAAAAAAAATCACGGTTGTGACATATGTGTTGTGACGTAGTTGAAAGGAAAACTATCACAGCTAAGTAGGCTGTACAAATTTACGAGTCATCGTCGACCAACTTATGAAACGATTAAAAACCAATGATTTTTCTCGAGCGGCAGGGGCGTTGGGCGGGCACGTCATACTACCGGTTTTTTTTCCTGGAAAAACGCATAGTTCTCGCGGGGACCCTAAACCAAATTACACGCGGACGAAGTCACGGGTAGAACCCAGTGCGTAATAAAATAATATCAGGAAATACATTACATTAACTTACTCGTATCTCATTTACAGCTAACCAACCATGCAGCGACCCGAACGCAGAGCGCGTCAAATGCGCACCAGTGTGTCGGCCGACCTGCGCAAAACCTAACCCCGGACCTTGTAAATTAAGTTGCATATTGAACGGTTGTGTCTGTAAGAAAGGGTTCATACTATCTGCAGCAAGAAAGTGTATTCCTGTAAACCAATGTCCAAGTAAGTATACTTTGCTAATCATGAAACCTATTAACTAGAACAGACAACTGCATACTACAAAGTTCTAAGTTGCTGTATAATGTATCTTGAATCGATCATTCAAAAACTGAACCTCGTTTTGCACTTTCAGAAGATGCTCCTTGCAATGGAGATTCAAACGCTGTTATAAAAGTGAAGCCGATACCATGTCCCTCTACATGTTCTTCGCCTAACGCGAGTCCATTTTGTAAAAAGTACGCTCCAGATGTAGGATGCGAATGTAAACCTGGTTTCATTAAATCTAGAGATGACTATGGCGGCAAATGTATTGATCCAAATACTTGCCCAGGTAAATAAGATAACTACAAGCAGAAGGGACATTATTGAAATAGGAGCTCTGGTAGTCTTATTTACTTCCCTTTTAAATTCTTTAGGTGGCAACCCATGTGGTCCGAATGCAACTTTCGTATACTGCAATTCTAACTGTCCAACCAACAACTGCCCAGTGAATGATAACAGAGGCATCATCGCTTGCAAACCTGCTCACCCCTGCCCAAGTGGTTGCGCCTGCAAACCAAACTACAGAAGGAAGAGTTCTTCAGATTCTCGGTGCATATTAGCTACAGATTGTCGTAAGTTTTTATATTGGTAATTTTGATAAAAGATTTTTAAGGCATTTAGATTTGCGTCAAATTAGTAAACATCTATAATTTGCAGCTCCAGTGAAATGTACCCGAATCAACGAAGTATGGTCACCGTGCTCAACTCCTTGCGTTCCTGAGAACTGCGCAGATATCAAACAACAACCAACAAAGTGCAACACTCTCGTCTTGAACTGCAAACCAAAATGTATTTGCAAGAAGGGATATTTTAGAAACAGTAATGGCACCTGTGTTCCCGCCAATCAATGCCGTAAGTTCCTTTGCCTTTTACATATTTTTGTAAATTTTGACTCGAGCGATCGATAGAAGTGTCATAGCTTACAATAAGTATGATTTCAACGATAATTTCAATGTTTTCAGCAAATCAAAGCTGCAGTGACCCCAACGCTGAGAGGGTAGAATGCGCGCCGGTGCCCAGCTGTCGAGCCACTTGCGCCGTTCCGAACCCCGGACCTTGTATTCTGAGTTGTGCAATAAACAAATGCGTCTGCAAAAAGGGCTATATCTTGTCGGAGAAGGGAGGAAAGTGTATCCCAATAGGGAAATGTACTAGTAAGTATACTCAGACCCTAGCAACGTGTAATAATTGTCAAGTAAACATTCAGATTTTTTATTGATAATTAATCGCTCAGTAGATAAAGATTATTGAAGCCGTGGTGACCTACCCCCTCTCATGCAGAGGGTCGGGGGTTTGAATTCGGCTCGCACCTATGAAATTATTTATGTGCGAAATTCAATTTTAATTTACCACTGAGCTTTTCGGTGAAGGAAAATATTGTGAGGAAACCTGCACGCATCTGCAAAGTAATTCAAGGATATGTGTGAAGTCCTCAATCCGCACGGGCCTGGTGGGGACTAGCCCAAACCCTCTCGTGATGATAGGAGGCATGTGCCCAGCAGTGGGCCGTAAATAGGCTGTTGTGATGATGATGATAAAAGATTCTTTACATTGTGTCTGATTTTTTTTAGTTCAACCTTCTTGTAATGGAGACGTCAACGCGGTCGTCAAAGCGTGTCCTCTGCCTTGCCCATCTATTTGCGCTGCACCAAACGCGATACCCTGCAGAAAAGCATGTCAGGCCGTCGGCTGCGAATGCAAACCCGGCTACATCTTATCAAAGTACGACGGGAAATGTATTCGCCCAGATAAATGCCCAGGTAAACATACCTACCCTCGCAAATATTTTCGAGTCAGCTTGAAACAACGATAAGCTGTGCGTTTAGGACTACAGTGACCTATTGTTATAAAGTGCTTATTGCGCTAGAAAAACGGGTCGTTAATAAATTATATGTGAATCAAAACGACTTCTTACGCCCGATGTCCCCGTAACATGAAGCACTACAAATTACCAAAGCAGATTTGTGGCCTGAATTATTATGTAGTTGGTGGCTGAAATATTATAAATCAATCTAAGCTACAGAGCAATATTTTTCTTGAAATTTCCGATAAAATATATATCGACGATATTATACCTAATGTGAGAAATTGCTACGGTTGCCGTCGGTTTCCTTTTCGTTTAAAGGTCCTCCGGTTTTTGACTTATTAATATTATACATATTTTAATTAACTTAGCAAGTATAAAATCAAATGACTTCTGCGCACCAACATGTCTGTTATCGATGCGCCTCCAAGATGATGGAGTGGAGACCGGTAAAGGTCATTGATTGGTGGGTTTGCGAGGGTTTTCGGTACCTACAAGACCTAAATGGCGAGCCTTATGGGAAGTATCTAGCAGTGTACGTCTTTTGACTAACATGATGATGACGAATCATAACATAAAACTCTATTACTTACAGGGGGGAATCCATGTGGCAGAAACCAAACCTACGTATCCTGCAAAGTAAACTGCCCCAGTAACTACTGCCCGGTTAATAATAGCCCTAACACTGTGATTTGCGAAACACCCAATCCTTGCTACTCGGGGTGTGTCTGTAAGATCAACTACAGAAGAACGAGTGTTAAAGATCCAGTGTGCCGATACGCGTCAGAGTGTCGTAAGTAGTTTTACTAGAATCTACTATTCTATCTTTAGTTTCAATCTCTTGTGTTGTGATCGATAGTTTCAATACGTGGCTCAAAAAACGGAAATCATTTATCTATATCGAACCTGTATAAAACTAGCTGACATCGTAACATATGCCACTCGGTTTTTTAAACGTTTCATTTGTAGCATTATAATGCATATGTCTGTGCTGTATAATATGTCCACTTATCATGTAGGTACTACAAATGAATAGCCAAGAAGTAGCTACATTGTCCAACATTTCACGTCATGAACCTATAATCCCATTTTCTTTTGACTAACTAGTAAACAAAACCACACTCTGTTAATTTTAATTAAAAAGTTCTTATGCATAAATTGGTATATACATACGCGCACGTTATTCTCTAAGTACCTAATATATAATTTAATAGACGTAGTAATTATATAGAGACTGAATGTTAAAATTAATAGCCTCGTCTAACAAGATGTCTAAAATGTAAAACATTAATGTAATTTTATACCGCGCTCATTAAAGATACGTCCTACCATAACCTGCGCTTAACAAAATAAATAAATAATAGAGATCCAATGTATGATAAATGTACGAGATTAATTTGATATTCCAGATTGCGCTTCAGTCCCTATTTACTTTACAAATTGTGAAAACCAGAAGCTGTATTTTGGTAATCTAAATATTCTAAATCAAGCAAACAGTACGCACATTTTGATAGGAATCTTGTAAATTACATTTGATAAAGAGACTACGAGTAATTAGATTTTGAATATTATGATTAATATTCAATAGCTCAACTGACTTTAGTTTGAAAAAAAACAAAATGTATTGAGTTAATATATTAAGGAAATAATTTACGGTTTTATAACCGAAAAATTGTAGGTGTTTTATTTTACATATTTATAAAACAGAATAAATTTTACAAATAGATACAATTAAATTCCATGATTATTATTATATTTGTTTGAACAATATAAATAACAAGGGCGTGTGTTTCCAGTATTCGGTTAAACTTATTTTGTAGGTTAAAGTAAGCAATCCATTGACACTCTCGTTTCTTACTTTTCCAGCTCCAGTAAAATGTGACAAAAACGAAATATGGTCAGGATGCCCCTCCGCGTGCCTCGCCGAAGACTGCGATAACGTAAATGACCGTCCAGTCACCTGTAATACTTTGCTACTGAACTGTCAACCTAAATGTATCTGCAAGAAGGGTTATTTCCGAGACAGAAATCGCAAATGCATACCCGCTAAACAATGTCGTAAGTGAGAGTGAGATATAATTGTGAATAGTCCGATTAGAAGGACTTTCGTCATAATTTTGAAAGTCATAATTTTTGCAAATGATTTTCTCTAATGTTTTTATACAAAATTATAATCTTTTAATTTGCTTTTTACAGCCAAGCCGATAAAATGCAAAAAGAATGAAGTATTCAACCCATGCCGCATAAAATGCCCTCCGCAAACTTGTGCATCCATTTACTCCTCCTACGACTGCAGTAAGGTGAATACTAAATGCGAACCCGGTTGCGACTGCATTTCAGGGTACCTGAGAAATGGCACTGAAACAGATCTGTGCATACCTAGCAATTTATGTCCACCACGTAAGTTGTACTTTTTTTGTACCAGTACCAATTTTATTTACCAGTCGTCATCTTGGATACGTAATATTCTAACATTGATGTTATAACCGACAACCGAGACAACCGAGTCAACCGACAGTTGTACACCTTACTTCAGGTCCCTAAAATTATTGACATTACCAAGCTTGTACATTTATGAGTGTTGCATCTTTGTAAAATGTAATCCTGGTATCTTCAAGACTGTAGAACCAATGCAAGGCATAAATCTTCGTCCACGTAAACCAGCAGTGCGTATAGCTTTATCAAAAACGGCCCTGATGCAGAAGAGTGTATTGGAAATGGCGCCAAAATGCTACAATAAACTGCCAAAAACTATTCAGGCTCTAAATGAATCTGGTTTTAAGAAAGCCCTGTTAAGTATGCTAAAAGAGAAATGCTATTATAATGTTAAGGATTATTTGTACGATGCTGACATTTCTTAGATTCTGTTATTAAGTTTATATACTATTATTATTTTATGAATGATGTCAACATACGTTTTTTTTTTAATTATTTAAATTTAATTTTAGCTATTATTAAACAATTTTATGAATTTAATGGATATGGATTAGTTGCACAGCCAAGATAATTATTTATATTTATAATTAATTTCTAACTAACTTATTATTTTCTTTTTTTTCTCTCTCTCTCTGTGTGCTGTATAAAAATAACGTCGTACGCCTAACGGCATATCATAGTAGTACTTAACCTAATATTATGTCACCTTATGTTACCTATCATAACGAAACAAAGAATTTTGAACTTTTGAACTTTGAATAACCTTTAGCAAAACCAATATGTGGAGTCAACGAGCACTATGAAATCAACAGAAAAAAATGTGAGTTGACGTGCAAGAATAAAGATCGTCCGGACCTGATCGGCCACTGCAAACCAACCAGTGGGTGCTTCTGTAATGTCGGCTATGTTAGAAATAACAAGGGAATATGCGTGAAACCTCATCAATGCCGTAAGTATGCCATAAAAAGCAAGGATATTTTCGTCCCACTGATTTAAGTTTTATAGTCTCCTGTCTCAGTTGTAGCTCTCATGAGAACCCACTGCCGATTGGGAAATTCGCAGTTCACAAACTTTGCTTTTTAGGTTCGCAGATGTAGCTGTACAGTGCCGGTATTCAGGTTGTCTCATTATGATTTCTTTCAGCATGATTCAAAAGTCCTCGATCTCTATGATTAAACGGCTAGTACCTGCACCTGTACCAGTCGTCATCTTAGATCCGTCTGGGACTTATTGTAGTATACATGTCTTCAAACATCTTAAATACCACACTTTTTACTCTGAAACTGTAGTGTGATTATTTTTAATGTAGGTACCGATAATATTCCAACATTGATTTTTATAACCTTTAGCTAAACCAATATGTGGAGTCAACGAGCACTATGAAATCAACAGAACAAAATGTGAGTTGACGTGCAAGAATAAAGATCATCCGGACCTGATCGGCCACTGTCCACCAACCAGTGGGTGCTTCTGTAATGTCGGCTATGTTAGAAACAACAAGGGAATATGCGTGAATCCTCAGCAATGCCGTAAGTATGCCATAAAAAGCTAGCGAGGAATCCTGCACGCATCTGCGAAGTAATTCAAAGATATGTGTGAAGTCCTCAATCCGTACTGGGCCTGGTGGGGACTAGCCCAAACCCTCTCGTGATGATAGGAGGCATGTGCCCAGCAGTGG
Source organism: Aethes cnicana (assembly GCA_963971205.1). NCBI lineage: Eukaryota > Metazoa > Arthropoda > Insecta > Lepidoptera > Tortricidae > Aethes > Aethes cnicana. The sequence goes on from OZ020283.1 coordinate 5,057,443, forward strand.
GCCGTAAATAGGCTGTTGTGATGATGATGATAAAAGATTCTTTACATTGTATCTGATTTTAGTTCAACCTTCTTGTAATGGAGACGTCAACGCGGTCGTCAAAGCGTGTCCTCTGCCTTGCCCATCTATTTGCGCTGCACCAAACGCGATACCCTGCAGAAAAGCATGTCAGGCCGTCGGCTGCGAATGCAAACCCGGCTACATCTTATCAAAGTACGACGGGAAATGTATTCGCCCAGATAAATGCCCAGGTAAACATACCTACCCTCGCAAATATTTTCGAGTCAGCTTGAAACAACGATAAGCTGTGCGTTTAGGACTACAGAGACCTATTGTTATAAAGTGCTTATTGCGCTAGAAAAACGGGTCGTTAATAAATTATATGTGAATCAAAACGTGATGAGAGGAGGCCTGTGCCCAGCAGTGGGAAGCAAATAGGCTGTAGTAGTAGTAGAATCAAAACGACTTCTTACGCCCGATGTCCCCGTAACATGAAGCACTACAAATTACCAAAGCAGATTTGTGGCCTGAATTATTATGTAGTTGGTGGCTGAAATATTATAGATCAATCTAAGCTACAGAGCAATATTTTTCTTGAAATTTCCGATAAAATATATATCGACGATATTATACCTAATTTGAGAAATTGCTACGGTTGCCGTCGGTTTCCTTTTCGTTTAAAGGTCTTCCGGTTTTTGACTTATTAATATTATACATATTTTAATTAATTGGCAAGTATAAAATTAAATGACTTCTGCGCACCAACATGTCTGTTATCGATGCGCCTCCAAGAAGATGGAGTGGAGACCGGTAAAGGTCATTGATTGGTGGGTTTGCGAGGGTTCTCTGTACCTACAAGACCTAAATGGCGAGCCTTATGGGAAGTATCTAGCAGTGTACGTCTTTTGACTAACATGATGATGACGAATCATAACATAAAACTCTATTACTTACAGGGGGGAATCCATGTGGCAGAAACCAAACCTACGTATCCTGCAAAGTAAACTGCCCCAGTAACTACTGCCCCAGTAACTACTGCCCGGTTAATAGCCCTAACGCTGTGATTTGCGAAGTACCAAATCCTTGCTATTCGGGGTGTGTCTGTAAGATCAACTACAGAAGAACGAGTGTTAAAGATCCAGTGTGCCGATTAGCGTCAGAGTGTCGTAAGTAGTTTTACTAGAATCTACTATTCTATATTTAGTTTCAATCTCTTCTGGTCAATCTCTTCGTGGTCGATAATTTCAATACGTGGCTCAAAAAAACGGAAACCATCATCTATGTCGAACCTATAAATTTAAAACTCAGCTACATACCCCGAAACATTTTTTGACAATTAATCTCACATTGTAACATATACCACTCCGCTTTTTTATTTTTCTAATACATTTGTTTCTGTACTATAATGTATGTCCGCTTGTCAAGTACGTACTACAAATGAATAGTCAAGAAGTACCTACACTGTACAACATTTTACGTCAGGAACCTATAATCCCATTTTCTTTTGACTAACTAGTAAACAAAACCACACTCTGTTAATTTTAATTAAAAAGTTCTTATGCATAAATTGGTATATACATACGTGTACGTTATTCTCTAAGTACCTAATATATAATTTAATAGACGTAGGTAATTTCATAGAGACTGAATGTTAAAATTAATAGCCTCGTCTAACAAGATGTCTTAAATGTAAAACATTAATGTAAATTTATACCGCGCTCATTAAAGGTACGCCCTACCATAACCTGCGCTTAAAAAGATCCAATGTATGATAAATGTACGAGATTAATTTGATATTCCAGATTGTGCTTCAGTCCCTATTTACTTTACAAATTGTGAAAACCAGAAGCTGTAATTTGTTAATCTAAATATTCTAAATCAAGCAAACAGTACGCACATTTTGATAGGAATCTTGTAAATTACATTTGATAAAGAGACTACGAGTAATTAGATTTTGAATACTATGATTAATATTCAAAAGCTCAACTGCTTTTAGTTTGAAAAATAAAACAAAATGTATTGAGTTAATATTAAGGAAATAATTTACGGTTTTATAACCGAAAAATTGTTGATTATATTTGTTTGAACAATATAAATAACAAGGGTGTGTGTTTTCAGTATTCGGTTAAACTTATTTTGTAGGTTAAAGTAAGCAATCCATTGACACTATCGTTTCTTACTTTTCCAGCTCCAGTAAAATGTGACAAAAACGAAAAATGGTCAGGATGCCCCTCCGCGTGCCTCGCCGAAGGCTGCGATAACGTAAATAACCGTCCAGTCACCTGTAAAACTTTGCTACTGAACTGTCAACCTAAATGTATCTGCAAGAAGGGTTATTTCCGAGACAGAAATCGCAAATGCATACCCGCCAAACAATGTCGTAAGTGAGAGTGAGATATAATTGTGAAATGTCCGATTAGAAGAACTTTCGTCATAATTTTGAAACAGTCGTAATTTTTGCAAATGCTTTTCTCTAATGTTTTTATACAAAATTATAATCTTTTAATTTGCTTTTTACAGCCAAGGCGATAAAATGCAAAAATAATGAAGTATTCAACCCATGCCGCATAAAATGCCCTCCGCAAACTTGTGCATCCATTTACTCCTCCTACGACTGCAGTAAGGTGAATACTAAATGCGAACCCGGTTGCGACTGCATTTCAGGGTACCTGAGAAATGGTACTGAAACAGATCTGTGCATACCTAGCAAATTATGTCCACCACGTAAGTTGTACTTTTATGTACCAGTACCAATTTTATTTACCAGGCATCATCTTGGTTACGTAATATTCTAACATTGATTTTATAACCTTTAGCAAAACCAATATGTGGAGTCAACGAGCACTATGAAATCAACAGAACAAAATGTGAGTTGACGTGCAAGAATAAAGATCGTCCGGACTTGATTGGCCACTGCCCACCAACCAGTGGATGCTTCTGTAATGTCGGCTATGTTAGAAACAACAAGGGAATATGCGTGAAACCTCATCAATGCCGTAAGTATGCCATAAAAATCAAGGATATTTTCGTCCCACTGATTTAAGTTTTATAGTCTCCTGTCTCAGTTGTAGCTCTCATGAGAACCCACTGCTGATTGGGAAATTCGCAGTTCACAAACTTTGCTTAATAGGTTCGCAGATGTAGCTATACAGTGTCGGTAGTCAGGTTGTCTCATTATGATTTTTTTCAGCATGATTCAAAAGTCCTCGATCTCTATGATTAAACCGCTAGTACCTGCACCTGTACGTCATCTTAGATCCGTCTGTGACTTATTGTAGTATACACGTCTATAAACATCTTAAATACCACAGTTTTTACTCTGAAACTCGGCTGCCCTAAACAGAAATTAAGTAAGTCTATTACTATTATGAGCCCGTTCTGTTGTGATAATGGAATTAAAACGACAACATTCGTCTTGGTTCAGTGTTCCGTTTATTCTGCCTACGATTACACAAGTACAAGGTATATAACGCAATAAGATGTGCAAGTGGGCGTAATGCATGCGCACACTACACCTCACCCCTTTTAAAAAGAAAAAAAAATACCTTTTTTTTTAAAATGGAAGGTTAAAATCCAATAATAGCGCAACGAAAACGAACGAATTGAAATTTTAAAATCAAATAATTTGCACAAAATTACACATTTGTTTGCAATGAAAAAGGCGTTATAACATGAATTTATTTCAAAAACAAATCAGTTTTTCTCAAACATGCTCGGAAATGTTCGTGTTACTTTCAAAAAAGGAAGACGCGAGGCTGTCCATTGCCGGCCTTGGCCAGCAAAAACATTATAGTCGTGTGTTTTTTTTTTTTAATTCGCTTGCTATTTGAGACACCTCTGTAGAGAAACTGACAAATCCATGGAGGTATTAACTACAACTTCCATGGCCAAATCATCCACGATCATGGAAGTAGTAAATACTGATGTGGGGTAAGTGCGCCTAAATTTATTTCGCCCCTATGCCTTGTCAACAGCCAACTACTAGTTGAGTAATATTTAGAGGTTTCGATATATTTATGTTAGGCGCACTTACCCCATCCTGACGCACTTGCCCCGAAACTGACAAATCCATGGAGGTAATAAGTACAACTTCCATGGCCAAATCATCCACGATCATGGAAGTAGTAAATACTGATGTGGGGTAAGTGCGCCTAAATTTATTTCGCCCCTATGCCTTGTAAACCGCAGCCAACTACTAGTTGAGTAATATTTATAGGTTTCGATATATTTATGTTAGGCGCACTAACCTTGGTGTTAAGCCGTGGTGGCCTAGTGGTTTGACCTGCCGCCTCTCATGCAGAGGGTCGCGGGTTCAAATCCGGCTCGCACCTCTGAAATTATTTATGTGCGAAATTCAATTTGAATTTACCACTGAGCTTTTCGGTGAAGGAAAACATCGTGAGGAAACCTGCACGCATCTGCGAAGTAATTCAAGGATGTGTGTGAAGTCCCCAATCCGCACTGGGCCCGCGTGGGGACTATAGCCCAACCCTCTCGTTATGAGAGGAGGCCTGTGCCCAGCAGTGGGCCGTAAATAGGCTGTTGTAGTAGTAGTAGTATACAAATATTCAGATTTGCAAAACATAGAAAATATGTTAAACATGAAAAAAGAAACAAATTGATTACTTTATAAACGGTTACACATTTTTAATCGTAAAACAAAACCTATAGTAAAAAAAACATAATATACTTAATAGACATGTCTACATAATCATAATATACTAATGAACTTGCTTTGATGACGAGGTATTTTATTTATATTTAATCATAATCATCGAACTGAAATGGAAAATAAACAATTCCTGTACAAAGAGTTGAAAAAAGCCATATCCGATATTTTTCATTACTTTTCATTTGTAAAAAGCTACTTATCTCAGTTTTCTTATTTTTATACGTAGGTATCGTTTCTCTAAAGTACTTAGGACCTTATTTTTCTAAAATAAATGTAGCGATATTTATGCTAACTTGCAAGTAATAAGTGAGCTCTGTCTACTATGTTTTGTTAGTCACTTTTGTTACACCTTTTACTTATTTATAAACACCTTTTTTGTACGTGGTCGGCCGACCTTTACCTATAATGTTTATTTATATTCATTTTATTAAATGGGGATACAAGGAATATTTATTTAAGTGCGCGCACATATCATACACCATTTATACAATTATTCAGGCTAAAAATCTTTTTTAACACTTCTCTTGTGTCCAAGCCTCCTCACGAGTGATGCTACATCGAATCATGATCAGATGACAAGGATATTTTCGCCTGCCTTGTACCCCGGTGTGCTTACGCAACACTATGTCGCTCAGCAGTGCAACTCGGCTACTGAAGCGTTTACCTTAAAACTAGTGTCATAAGACCAACTCGAAAAAAAAACATTCAGTTTCCCACATAGTAAAACTCTGCCAAAAAAACTTTAGTTAATAAGAATTCCAACAACTTTAAGGTGGCCTACCTAATCGCTTATGAAAAACTTATTTACTGCAGCTTTCCCATATACATTGCGTAATGCACATCCCTGAAAATTCTATCCATTTACCTACTCTAAATAAATAAAACTCTTTCATTAGCGGGTGAATATCAGATTTCGTTTGAAAATTTCTCATTTCTGTGGCGCATTTTTTTTTCAATAATTCGAGGATTTTGGACAACATACCCTGTCAAAGACTTAAATTCAATAAAATGTATCTTATTGTGCCAAAAATAGCTCCAATACTTTTTAAGTTTTAGCAATTTAAAAATTTGATTGCCAAAGAAATTAGGATAGGTCCAAAGAAATTAGAAAATATGCCAATAAAATTAGAAAATGAACAAAATTTTGTCAAATATATTAGAGAAATGCGCAAAAAAAAAAATAGGTGGGGTATAAAAGATAATCAGAAAATTAAAAATAAAAGCATATAAATCGCAAGCGTCGATTTTTGTCAAAGTAGGTACCTACTTGTTAAGTTAGTCTCTAAATTTGAGATCATATTTTTACCTGTATTAAAAACTTTGTTTCACAAAAATCAATGTAATGTCGGTCTTTTTTATAATACCACAGATTTAACAGTGTTATTAAAATATCTTATAAATAATATTATGTATTTGTAACATAAAATATTTGTAACACATTTTACGAATGTACAATTTTACATTCAACAAGATTTTTACTATCAACTATAAAACAATTCAATTCAATTCAATTCAATTCTTTATTTCATTATCATGTTCATTGACATCAGATGTTAATTATGTAAGTTAGTAGGTACATGATAACAAGTTTTTTTACAACCACCGTGTACTGTAAGTAATGAAATAAAAGTATCTTGTAAGGCTCAATTTTTGATACTTTTGGTTATCATTTAAACCGAGTAAATATGTACATTAGCTTTCTCTTATTTCCTTTAAAAAGTTGTGGGTACCCATAAAAAACATTTCTTCAATTCTTCTTTCGTGGTACCTTTCTCTTGTTTGAATTCTTCATTATTTTTGATAAACCTAAAGGATTTAATATCTTCTAAACGCTTCTTTGCTCTTTTTCAACTTTTCATCTTTTGTTTGCCTTTTTTTAGTCATTTGAATTTTTGGTTTCTTTACCTACTAACAGGAACTTTCATTGTTTAGTTTTTGTTTAATTTTAATTGCCGATTTCTTCTTCTTTCACGCCATTTAGATATTGAATCGGTTCGACTTTGTACAATATAGTTGTATTCATTTTATGTTATTCTGTACGACAAAGTGTTACTTATTTAAAATGTTGAAACATTTTTTTTTGCATTTTTATATTAAGTATATAAACACAAAAAATTGGTAAATTTGCTATATTTTATATAAATCTCCGAATATAACATTTATTTAAACTGAACAGAGAAAAACAGTCGTTTTATTGATGGTTGTTTAGCGTAAGAATTATTTTTTTGAGTATTATTGATAGATTTAGGAATGATCATGAATAAAACAATCTAGAAAAACAATTAAATCTAATAAAAGCGATATTTATGATATATCTTTAGGATAATTGACAATGAACTTCTAATTTCTATGGCTAAATCTAATTCCTTTGGCACTAAATGCCAAAGAAATCCAAAGAAATTAGCGCCAAAGAAATGAGATTAGGGTATCAATATTTTTTTATATCCATAAGTATTTAAAGTATAATTTCAAATTAAAACTATTGATGTAGATAATCGCAGCCCACATTCACTAAAAATGTATTAAAAAATTCAAGTAGAAATTGACTGTGAATTCGGTCGCCGAAGAAATTAGGCGCTTAGCGGAAAAAAATCCGCAAACGGTGGTGTATAAAATATATTTCGAAACACGTCAAACTATGCTCAGGTTTGCACCAGTCGGATGTTAGATGGCAATTAAAGAAAGCGGGGACGCGAGGTGGGGCTAGTCTAGGTAAAATGATAACAAAATGCGAGACTGTTCAAGTACGCCAAAGAAATGAGGTGTTTTTGGGTAGGACAAAATTGATTTTACAATAACTTTTGACCAGACAGTTACAAAAAATATTCTAGTTAAGTTTTGTATAATTAAACATTTCTAAATACAGGAAACACTATTGGAGACGTCAAAATCGGAGTAAAAAATAAAATTATAATTGTTTAAAAAAAATAACACTGTGGTGGACGCGCCAAAGAGCTTAGATTTTTGAACTTTAATTTTTTTTTTCGATAACTTCTGAATTATTATTCATTGCCTTTTTTGATGGCAATATTGCATCCCAGTAAGATCTTTACCCAAAAAAAAACCTGACTCTTATAGTTCAATTTTCATGAAGTTAACATGGGTGGACAAGTGCAAAACATGAAATCTGATATTCACCCTAGCAAACTCACATTAAACTCTTCTATTTTCATTCCGTTCCATCAACAAAACAAAATCTTAATCACTCGAAACAAGACTTAATAATTACCCTAAAATTCCGACTTATTTAAAATTTACCTTTCACTACCCTAACCCATCTAGTAACTATTCAACGACCTACAGAACCCATCAGAATAATCATTCTTAATATTTTTTTTATATTTGTACTCGTTCAATATTCAAAAATTGTCCATGTCTTTATACCTATTTCTCCTTATCCTATTCTCCAGTCACCTATGTGACCTATGTGTACATAATCCGTATCCTTTACGCTAGTCATTTTTAAATTGTTGTCATGTCCGTGTAAGTCTTCAAATGAATCAATATATATGTATGTAAAAAAGCTTCTAAAAATATATAAGGTATTGAAATTAATGTTTGGAGAAAGTACTATTAGTAATGTAATAATTTCGAATCTACTTAATCCAATAGTCAGTGTAAATCAAAAATGTATAAAATACCTGAAAAAATATAAAAATAACTTTGCTAATTCCAAATGTGTAAGTTGGTTAAGTTATAATTTGCTAAAACGATGCCCAGCGCTCATCGCGCGGCGTGTAACCTGAGCTGTAATAACAGAAGGAACATTCCATTCCTTTTTGCTGACTCTAATTAAAGTTGTGAATAGTATTGTATCTATTGAAGCTAATGATTTTAGTTTACTTAATTTCATTTTGATTATTTTAACCGTAATTTAATGATATAAATATATACTGATACCTACTAAAATATAGGTACTTATCTGAATCGTGTGTTTTGATGAAAATAATGCAGTATATGATATAGTAGGTAACGTGAAATTATGTTTAATTTATCTGAAAAAGCATACTGCTACAAAAAAATATTCAAATCCGATTAAAAAATAGTAATAACTCGTCATCAAGCAGCTCAAATTAACTTTAAAAAAAAATAGTTTTTTTTTACATAAGTACTAATTTTGCCCAATAAAACCTTCCGAGATGAAAATTACATTGCTAAAGTAGGTATAATTAACTTACAGTAATGACGTCAATCGATATTCCGGTAAAAAAAGAGGTCACACTGACGCTGCGCTGGCGTCGCGTACCCACCGGCATGCGGCCGACGACGTGACGTGGCTCGGTGCTGGCTGTCGTAGTGGGCCAGCATATCCCTGCACACCTCAAACATGAGCCGGGAAACCCTGGACTCCTCGAACTGGGCCGGGAAACCCTGGACACCACTTCTGTCTTCATTATATAAGTTCTCTTCTTTCTTCTTTATAAGGAACACTTCTTTCTTCTGTCTTGAAATGACTAATCTTCTGTAATTATATTCTTTTTTCAAAATCTTAGTCTCTTGAATCTTCATTCTTCTAATATAAATTTGTGTTTTTTCTTTGGAAATCTTCTTGGGAATTTTGGAAATCTTCTTTCTTCTAAAATTACAAATCTTCTGTATCTTCTTTTTCAAAATCTAAGTCTCTTGGATCTTCATTCTTCTAATTATAAAGTTGTAGTTCTCCATGATAATTTCTTCTGTCAGTAAATCTTGATACAAAAAAATCTTTTCTATGTCTGGCTGGTTGATTTCTTCGTTCTTCTTGTTAGTTTCCTAGGTCAGCCCCAACCAGACGTGGTCAGGGCTTGCAAGGTCGCCATGTGATAATAGAATTTAAACGACATTCGTCTTGGTTCAGTGTTCCGTTTATTCTGCCTACGATTACATAAGTACAAGGTATATAACGCAATAAGATGTGCAAGTGGGCGTAATGCATGCGCACACTACACTGTCCCACTGCTGGGCAAAAGCCTCCCCCCACTTTTTCCACTGCTCTCGGTCATGGCCAATTCTTTAAAAAGGAATCAATTTCATCCCGCCATCGCCGACGAGGTCTGCCTCGTCTCCGATTGGAATTGTTGGGCTTCCACTGGGTGGTTACTTTGGCCCATAATTCGTTCAGCATGCTGCAGACATGACCAGCCCAGCCAGTCCCATTTCAGTTCGGCCGCCTTCTGAGCCACGTCAACTATTTGCGTCTTGGAGCGTAGGGTAGTGTTCCGGATACGATCCCTACGTTTAACACCTAATATGCTACGCTCCATGGCTCGTTGACAAACTCCAAGCTTGAACTTCTGAGAATCTGTTTTGAGACCAAGTTTGAGCGCCGTACTGCCGTGCTAAGCCAAAAAGGTCTATGTCCAAAAATTCGAAATTCTGTTTTTTTTTTCGTTGAATTCCTTAAGCTATAAGGAATAAGATGTTGTTACCGAAAAAGTCATATTTTCATTAAACGTGCCTTAAAAACAACTAAGAAAAAGGACGTAAGTCTTGTTTTTCCCTCAATTCCTAAGGCAATCTACGTATGTCAAAAATACTTAGCAATTAAGTCGTATAGCTACGACCAAATAATTAAGTGTCCATTATAGAAAACATTACACGCAGTCCTAAGCCAAATGGACGTATAGTTATATTTGTAAAGAATCAGTTCTACTTTTAATGCGGTCATACGTCCAAATGGCTTAGGATATTAGCGCATTTTTTTTTATTTCTGAACAAGTGTTTTTCTTTATTGACACCTACTGGGCGTGCGAAAAGTTATAAATTTTGTGCTTTTCCTTTTTTAACTTTTTTTACTTTAGTAATTACTATATTTTTTCGCAAACGTATTAAAATATCGTTGGGTAACTAACTATACGTGCGAAATATAAATTTCACTCGTCTTACTTTTCGCATTTGCATCAAAATGTACCTATCTACTATTTTTATTGTATTGTTAGCGACTACTAAATTCCGTTCATTCATAGTTAGGCTTTAGTTAGTTGGAAATGTATTAAGCAAGTTCTATTTTGCTCATAACCAAACGTTATGTTATGATATGAATTAATAATAACGTACTTAATACATTTTTTCGTACTACTACTTAACAGTTTATTTTATTAAAAAAATAAATAATAATAATAAAAAGATCCGCACTGGGCCCGCGTGGGGACTATAGCCCAAACCCCCTCGTGATGAGAGGAGGCCTGTGCCCAGCAGTGGGACGCAAATAGGCTGTAGTAGTAGTAATAAAAAGATCATTTTGTACAGCTAGCTTATTCTGCTTTACCTGCCTAGAAACAAAATATCAATTATGTTATTTAAATGGTAGTGAGACTGCAATAAAAGACTGACTTTAATTTTCTTAATTTAGGTTAGAACTAGTCGACTTTTTGCTAGTTTTTGTTTTAATAATAAAAGAAGACGAATTATTGATGGACATATCTCGAAGAAATCATGCGGATGACGTAAAAATGACGTACTACCTAATTTTGCACACAGGTGATGTCTGTATTGCAACATCCGTATGACATATTGCACGAAGTAACAGATTAACCGCGTATAATTTCAAGAAATCTATACAGAATTATCTGAATGATAGGATTATGTACTTAGTGAATAAAATAAATGTTGCGAGATTTGTTTACGTAAGTACGATAATTGATAATAAAAGTCAATATGTTACTAAAAAAAAATTAATGACATTATGTACACAACTATTTCTCTACTACTACTTCTTCAGCCTATTTGCGTCCCACTGCTGGGCACAGGCCTCCTCTCATCACGAGAGGGTTTGGGCTATAGTCCCCACGCGGGCCCAGTGCGGATTGGGGACTTCAAACATATCTTTGAATTACTTCGCAGATGCGTGCAGGTTTCCCCACGATGTTTTCCTGCTTAGAATGCGGCAAGATAATTTTAAAGGTTTTCTATATAAAAACAAGTATCTTGAGATGCTTGAGATTTACACACATTTTTGAATTACTTCGCAGATGCGTGCAGGTTTCTCCACGATGTTTTGAAATTAACTGATATTTTTGTATATCTAATTAAGTACAGAAAAAGATATACTGGAATTGGAACAGCCAAGGTACTCACAAACATTCAAACAAGCCTGTGTTGTCAACGGATTACGCAGATATCAACGCAAACATCAAAATGTTAACTAATAAAAAAGAAAAGATAGGTATAGTTAACAGCTACTCACCCCTTGTTATTATTTTTCCAAACATATAGAAAAAATGCGTTTTACCCTATGAGCATTTGAAGTATTCCAATATTTTTTTGCTCTACATTATAAATAATTCAAGATCAATTAACAAACAATTTAGGAAACAATTCTTTTAAACAAGTTTGCAATTCAATAAATTAAATTAAATTAAACACTCTACTTATGAGATACCTACTTAATTAGCACTTATTTATTATTATTATTATGGTCTTGTAGGGCCATTTATGTGTCACCTCGACCATTGCTGATCTATTGTGACGGCCCTTTGTATAGTTATAGTTCATCAGAAATACCCGTTGAGTCCAAGAAGTTCCAGACTATTTGGGCGTTGATGTTTTGTATCTCTTCCGGGTGTATAATGTGACTCCCTAGGTGGAAGCTTCGTTTCTGGATAAGGGGTCCACACTCGCAGAGGATATGCACTGGCGTCTCCTCCGCTTCGTGGCAGAATCTGCACATTGTGTCCTCCCTCATTCCCCATTGTGCTAAGTGCTTATTTAGTTTGCAATGTCCAGTCAGGCTCCTGGTTACTGCGGATGTTTTAAATCTTTTGAGTTGTAGGAACTCTTTAGAAAACTTTTTCTCGTATCCCCTGATTAGGGTTTTCGAATGTTTTTGTCCTGGTACGGATTTCCACAGATTGATATATACTGATTTGCACTCGTTATCTAGTATATTGTAAGCTCTTTGTTTGGTTATACCGCAGAGGGATTCGGGGCCGATTTGGCGATTGTCAACCCCGTCCCGTGCGAGCTTGTCAGCTTTCTCGTTTCCATCAATCAATATTGGAATGCCCAGGTACCCATCTAAGTGTGACTTTATTGGAGCTTCCAAGGGCGTTTAGGTTTTCCCTACAGGTCTGGACTAGTTTTGAGTTAAGCTCAAATGAATCTAGTGCCAGGATGGCCGCTTGGCTATCTGACTTAATGTAAATATTTTGGTGACTTAAAGTAAATATTTTGGTGCTTAAAGTTTCTTTCAAGGTTTATTTCCGCGCATTTGTTAATGGCGAAAATTTTCGCCTGAAAGATTGAGGCCTCTGTGCCTAAATTTATACTGATTTCATATTTGGGCCTCTCGCCGAAAACTCCACATCCTACATCATGTCCTTTCTTGGACCCATCTGTGTACCAGATGTGGCTGCCCTCCTTGAAAGACACTTGGTTATTCAACCATAAGTCCGGAGGAGGCAACTCAACTGTGAAGAGTTTTGTGAAGTTGCACACTGTGTGCATGTCGTCAGTGGGCATATTCATGACCCTTGAAGTTCAAGCGTTGAGTCCTTAAGTGTGCTCATTGCTTGTGAGCGCCATTTAATGTTCGATTGTGAGCATATCCTGTAAATGCACCGTTTGGCTTCCTTTTGCACTTGCAAGTGCAGAGGCGTCAGGTCCAGTAGCGCATTTAGTGCTGCTCCTGGAGTCGAACATAGTGCTCCTGTTGCTACAATGCATGCTGTACATTGAAGACCGTCCAGCCGTACTATCGTGGTTTTTTGGTCGGTTTTGCTCGACCAAACGGCCGAGGCATAAGTTACCATTGGCCTCACGATTGCCGTGTAAAGCCATAGTGCGATGTGGGGCTTTAGACCCCATCAGGCACCTGCCATACGGCAGCTTGTCCATATAGCTTTATGGACAAGCTGCCGTATGGCGTTTTGGCTTTTTGGACAATGTTGTTTAGATGTGGGGTCCATGTGAGCTTTTGGTCTAAAGTGACCCCTACATATTTTGCTTCGTTTGAAAAGGATAGAGTTTTCCCGTTTAGCTTGGGACATGTGAGCTTTTCGAGATTTCTCTTCTTAATAAAAGGTATTAGTACGGTTTTGTCCGCACTGATCGAGAGATCATTTTCTTTATACCATTTGTAGATTGTGTTAAGAGCTACCTGCATTAGGTTTGATATGGTATCGTGACAGGGGCCTTTGACAGTGACCACTAGTTACTAGTTAGCACTTAACACTTAACGCTTGTATGCAATCTTTGACTGTCGAACGTAAGGTAAAACTGGTTAACACTGTTCATTATTTGAAATAAAAAGGTAATTAAGAAAATGTTGAACTTATGTTCAACATTTTCTTAATTTATTTGGCTTTCGGGTATACCTACCCGAAAGCCAAATAAATCTATGGAAAAATATTTTAATATCATAACAATAACGTTAATTTCGACGCTGAAGTCAAGTAACTCCGAAATCTATATGAATTACAAGTATAGATACTCGTTTTCAAGATATAATTAAAGTACATACTTGACTTTAGCGTAGAATAAACCTTTAAAAAGATACTTGGATTTTAAAAGTAGCTGTATTCTGAAAAGTACACATTATTTTGGAAAAAATACAATTGTGAAAGATGTAGTTTGATAAGCTGAATCGAAAAGTGTAAATAACAATTTTGGGTAAATTTTGTGATACTTGATTTCTGCATAGGGCAGCCGAACTGTAGTGTGATTATTTTCAATGTAGGTACCTATAATATTCTAACATTGACTTTTATAACCTTTAGCAAAACCAATATGTGGAGTCAACGAGCACTATGAAATCAACAGAAAAAAATGTGAGTTGAAGTGCAAGAATAAAGATCGTCCGGACCTGATCGGCCACTGCCCACCAACCAGTGGGTGCTTCTGTAATGTCGGCTTCGTTAGAAACAACAAGGGAATATGCGTGAAACCTCGACAATGCCGTAAGTATGCCATAAAAAGCAAGGATATCTTCGTCCTACTGATTTAAGTTTTATAGTCTCCTGTCTCAATTGTAGCTCTCATGAGAACCCACTGCCGATTTGGAACTTCACCGTTCACAAACTTTGCTTAAGAGGTTTGCAGAAGTAGCTATACAGTGTCGGTAGTCAGGTTGTCTCATTATGATTTCTTTCTGCATGATTCAAAAGTCCTCGATCTCTATGATTAAACTGCTAGCCTTACATGTTCATGACATACAAGAATATTTGATCTAAAATCCAGTAATAGAAATTATTTCGTTTTCAATTCGACTTGATTCTAGGGAGCATTAATTATCCTTGATTATTTTTTCCAGCGAAACCAATAATCTGTCCAAAGAACGAAGTGCTATCTGAATGCTACAACACCTGTCTGAAAACGTGTAGAACCAGACTTAGAGGTGACGGTAAGGTGTGTCACACGGCTTGCATAGACAGCGGATGCGTTTGCAAATCAGGCTTCTTGAGACACGACAATGGCACTTGCGTTCCTGTCAGTGAATGCTGTAAGTTGTTATTTATTTATTTCATTAGTCATTCTCCACATCGGTATAATCATTATCTGTAACAGCTACTTATTTCGAGTTCTTAAATTTCCTATGTATCGCATCTTCTCACTTAAATGTAATCTCTATATCGACATTGACTTTTATTCCAGCTCCACCTCAATGTAACGAGAATGAAACCTACACACGTTGTGGTACCACTTGCCCACCTACTTGTCAGAACAGAGGTAACTACTGTATCGCATGCACAAAACAATGCGTAGAGGGTTGTTTCTGCAGCAAAGGATTCGTGCGAGCTTATGATGGAACTTGCGTCAGGCCTAAAGATTGCCGTAAGTACGAAATATATCCAAAATCCAAATTCGATTCGTTACAATATTCCCGCGGGAAATATTTGTTTTGAAATAAAATATATTAATAATAATAAACCCATGCCTGTTTTTCGTTGGGTGTTAGGGAACACAGAATGCCACCTGCTCTTATTTCGCTCACTTCTTTCACATTTATTCATATCTTCGTTTTTGATTTGGCATCTCTTCAGTATATCATCAATTTGGACGATGTATTTTCGTCGAGAGCGACCACCACCGAGATGCCCATTAGTGAAAATGAAGTGTGAAGTATGTAACTTATGTAGGTATTGTGCTTACACACACGCACCTCTCTAGATAGCCGAACCATCACAACATACCCTTATCTATCAACTTCCAGTCCACATTTTAAGGAACATACTTAATTTTCCTTCTTTTACAGCCACCACTTCAAGCCTGCCTGTGGTACCGCCGCCGAGAGATTAAGATTTTCTAACCTTCATCTTTTTTATACATGTAGCAATTTTTCGTAAAAAAAACATTCCATCATTTTGAGTCATTATTTATTTACCAAGTTAAAAAAAATATCCTGTCAATTAAATAAATACGAGTATATATACACACGGACTTTTATTTAATCTTTCCTTACCAGCCATGACCAACTTATTTGCAGTCAGTACTTTCGTGTCATTGAGCGACGCGGTACCAATAACTTGACTGTCTCAGACCGCTGCCGGTCGGCCGGTCCGCTACTGACGATGAATGCTTACAACTACATACACTCTTTCGTACGGATGAGACTAAACACATTGAAATAGTAATTTGGAGGGGCGGGGCTTTAGATAGTAGAAAATATCTACCTAGTATGTGACATTCAAGGTGTCACATTTAGCATTTAGTTAACGGTCAGTATTGGCAATGCTGAAACTATTAGACATACAATACAAATAAAATTGATCTCAATAACTTTAGACATAAAACGTCTTTAAAATCACAATGAAACATACAAGTCATAAAAACGGAATGTCACATTTCGTCACGAATTGGTCTATCTCGTCTTACCTTAATAACTACATTACTAGTCTTAGAAGCACGATTCTAGTAACATTATTTAGCTCATAGTATGAGTATATTATAGATATCTCGGAGGCCTTAAGTTACCCAACTAACAAAATAACGTTGTATAAGAGTTTAAAATACGTTTTTCATTCCCTGTTTGGTACACAAAGTTGGGCGTATAAACGTAGTTGTCAACGTTTACTAAACGCGAAAAAGGTCCAAATTATACGACTTTTTCGTTTTATAGAAGTTATCTAAAAGTCCGGCAAGAACTATTTATCGTTGCATAAATGTTGCTAAAAAGTTTTCATGCAACTTTTTGGTCACATAATGGTTATATCTGGACTGTTATGGGACTTGAGTGATACCATAACAGTTATATAGACGTTACAAGGTAACTAAAATTCGCATAACGGTTTAATAGCGACTTAAAATTCCAGCCATCTCGTCTAAGTGAAAATGCGACTTCTATACGACTGTTTTAGGACTAAAAGGTCGCATAATGGTGTTATGTGAAACCAATGGTCAGCCATGATAAACGGTTTTAGGGTTCTGTAATACTAATATTATAAATGCGAAAGTAACTCTGTCTGTCTGTCTGTTACCTCTTCACGCTTCAACCGCTGCACGGTGGGCTGGATGGCTCGAAAAGAGGACATTCGCACTTTTTTCAGAAAATCATTTTTTGAAAAATGCTATCCGATAGAGAATTAAATAAGGAACAATAAATGTGGTATACATTTTTTCAAAATAAGGCATATTGACAGCAGAAAAAAATAAAGTCTGTTTTTTTGTATGGGACCCAAAAATAGGTATCTTGTTTCTCAGAAACTATTAGAGGTCCCGACTTCTACCTTTCAAGACTTTGTTTTTTTACTTTTATAGAGTAGGAAACGATAAGCAGATTTTTTATACAGGTGCTGGTTTTTTTTTAGTCCAGTAAAAAGTCCACACATTTTCGAATTTTTCGTTTGTCTTTTTTGGGATTCTACATTATTTTTCGATATAATGTAAAATGTAATATAATGTAAAATCCCAAAAAAGACAAACGAAAAATTCGAAAATTTGTGGACTTTTTACTGGACTAAAAAAAACCAGCACTTGTATAAAAAAAACTGCTTATCGTTTCCTACTCTATAAAAGTAGAAAAACAAAGTCTTTAAAAGTAGAAGACGGGACCTCTAATAGTTTCTGAGAAACAAGATACCTATTTTTGGGTCCCATACAAAAAAAAACAGATTTTTTTTTCTGCTGTCAATATGCCTTATTTTGAAAAAAAAATATACCACATTTATTGTTCCTTATATAATTCTCTATCGGATAGCATTTTTCAAAAATGATTTTCTGAAAAAAGTGCGAATGTCCTCTTTTCGAGCCATCCAGCCCACCGTGCGCTGGACCGATTGCGATGAAATTTGGTATGCATATAGTTAGGGTCCCGGGAAAGGACATAGGCTACTTTTAATCCCGGAAAAACGCATAGTTCCCGCGGGAGCGCGATAACCGAATTCCACGCGGGCGAAGTCGCGGGAAGAAGCTAGTAATATTATAAATGCGAAAATAACTATGTCTGTCTGTCTGTCTTTCAGTGTGTCTGTTACCTCTTCACGCTTCAACCGCTGGACCGATTTGGATTAAATTTGGTATGCAAATAGTTAGGGTCCCGGGAAAGTACATAGGCTACTTTTAATCCCGGAAAAACGCATAGTTCCCGCGGGAGCGCGATAACCGAATTCCACGCGGGCGAAGTCGCGGGAAGAAGCTAGTATAATATTATAAATGCGAAAGTAACTATGTCTGTCTGTCTGTTACCTCTTCACGCTTCAACCGCTGGACCGATTGAGATGAAATTTGGTATGCAGATAGTTAGGGTCCCGGGAAAGGAGACAGGCTACTTTTTATCCCGGTAAAACGCATAGTTCCCGCGGGAGCGCGATAACCGAATTCCACGCGGGCGAAGTCGCGGGAAGAAGCTAGTAATATTATAAACGCGAAAGTAGCTATGTCTGTCTGTCTGTCTGTCTGTTACCTCTTCACGCTTCAACCACTAGACCGATTGAGATGAAATTTGGCATGGAGATACCTAGTTGGAGACCCGGGAAAGGACATTATGCCACTTCTTACCGGTAAAATGCATATTTCTCGCAGGAACGCGATAACCGAATTCCACGCGGGCGAAGTCGTGGGCAAAAGCTAGTAAACATTATAAGCAGCAAGATATATGTCCCTATGCTTGCATTGTATTTTGCAAAATAAAACCTTTATTAACGTCGTTTTATTTATTCTGCTAAACGCGTTAACTAATTAGTTTAAATATATATTTTTAAACTCTTTTGTCTTACGCACGCGCTAATCACCGGTCCAAAATAAAATAAAAAGTACCTAAGTAATAAAACAACGCTCACAAATAGTAAGTCAACCTGATCAAAAATATAATGTACTTAGTTTAAAGTCAAGTTGTTCTCAAGTCACCAATATTTTATTTTTAACAATCCTTTTGCTAAAAATAAAATATATACGGAACCATTTTTTGGACAAAGTTGTTTAGTTGACACAATGGTAGTTTGTTCTAAATAAGTGCCTGTAGGACCTTTATATAACTTTTAGGTCCGATTAAAGTTCTGTAAAGGTTTCATAGTATCGCTTACGTCGTACAATGGTCCGTACTCACCACCAAA
The DNA here is from genome assembly GCA_963971205.1 of Aethes cnicana. Taxonomy (NCBI): domain Eukaryota; kingdom Metazoa; phylum Arthropoda; class Insecta; order Lepidoptera; family Tortricidae; genus Aethes; species Aethes cnicana. The sequence goes on from OZ020283.1 coordinate 5,076,580, forward strand.
ATGCTTATGTTTTATAAAGGTCTAAAAAAAACCTTTAAGTGACGTTTTGATTACATAGAAGTCGTTTTAAGGTTACTTAGACCACCATCCCATCCCACAAACCCTTTTATCTAACGTTTGTATAACGTTGTATCAATCAGTTGTATAAACGTTTGCACAACCTGTACACTGGCACATAATGATGCGACGTTGCATAATACAGTCGTATAAACGTTTACATATCTTAAATTCTGGCACCATTATACGACGTTGCATAAAGAGTCGTATAAACGTTTAGGTACATATCTTATATTCTGACACCATTATACGACGTTGCATAAAGAGTCGTAAAAACGTTTACTCTTCTAAATTTAAAGGACCTTTTAGTAACAGGACTAAATCGTTGTATGAATTACAGTTATACAGTCAGCAGCAGAAGTCGATAAGCTGTCCAGGTGTTCAAAATGACCTAAACACGTCCTTAACGTCTTAAGAATAAAGTCGTGTGTAGGTCATTTTGAACACCTGGACAGCTTATCTACTTCTGCTGCTGACTGTACAACGTTTTAGTTGTTAAGTTACTTCTATTCGACTGTTATATAACCGAAAGTCGCATAAGACAGGTTTTTATGACTAATTTGCTTGTTGGGTAGTATCACGGGCGGACGGATACGCCGAAACCGACGTTTGAAGTTAAAACCAATGGCCGTGTGCACCGATACCGCCCCACCCATTTTTTTCTCTAGGACCTTTAGTTCAGCCAATACTTATCTCGGAAGATCATTAGTAAGTTAAAAAAAAAAAACAACGGGTTGCACTCCGGTAGTGCGGGCAGAAGTGAAAACTTGAATATTAACGTTGTAAAAAGAGTGGGGGATACTTCCTCTCCTACGCCGCGCCAGCGGTCTACTGGCTTCAATGACATTGTAACAGTTTTTCGATCAGGTCACATGACCGTCTTACGGTCACGTGATCTATCGCGAGTTTAACATTTTTTCCCCATCAGTGCAAAGCGCAGCTAAAGAAGTTTTCACTTCAAAAATCGGCAACAGCAGTCTATAATAGCCATTCCCGCGTTTCATCTACCATATTCTCTACAAGATATCATACCTGGTCTTACCATCAAGTGAAAAAATGGTGACTTGAGTGGAGATGGTTGGGTTTGGGCCAGACAACAAGACACGACAAAGCATTTATGGAAATTGTAATCGTAATAAAATAAAATAATCGTATAGGTTTAGGGCAAAAGCATTCAAAATATCACTTCCCTGTACGAGTAAAAATGTAGACAGGGAAGTGATAATACTCCAGGGAAGTGATAAAAGTCATGTTCTAAAGCCGTTTATGCTTAATGAACTGTGTAATTGCGTTATTATAAAATTTTATTTTATTTGTCTGTGTTTTAGTTTGGTAGTAATTCAAATTAGCGTTAACTATAAAAGCATTACCTTGTCTAAATTATCGCTTCCCTGGTTGGTATTATTTGGTATTATAGTGCACGTATAGTTTTCTTATTTCATATATAATATCACATCTCTTTATAAATATCACATTTACTATAATGTTTACTAGTAAGTCGATTCTAAGATTTAAAAACCTTAGAAAGTCACTGCCAAATGCCAACTCTCACTCCCCTGTCTTCCGTTAGTTGAAAAATGCCTATAACTTACAAAATAATGAGTATTTTGTCTGGCCATTTCCATTCTAGATTACTCTATCATATGTAATTAAAATAATTTAAACTTATTTACATTTAAAAAAGAGATGCGTCAAAAATTCATTCATTTTATTCCCTAATTTGTAGAACTAGCCGTAAACACACGGCGCAACGTCGCCACCAGCTCCTTTTTCTTTGAACTGGCTGGACACGCAGTATGGAAAACATGCAATTGGCCGTTGGGCTGGGTCCAGTCGGTGATACTTATTTTGGATAAAAAGGGCTCTGTCAGGAATGTAGTAACTACTGAATAGCTTTGATATCACACGCTAGCAAAGTGCTGTTACAAATAATCGACTTACAAATAAATAGTCGCCTCGGAGCCTTTTTAAACTATGATATGCTACACTTTTCACTAGAACTCATTCAGCGACTGGAAGCAGCCAGCTCCCGATTGGGCTTGCCTATAAATCGCATCAAGACCAAGCTGATGGTGATCGATCGTATTTTCAATTCGACTTGATTCTAGGGAGCATTAATTATCCTTGATTATTTTTTCCAGCGAAACCAATAATCTGTCCAAAGAACGAAGTGCTATCTGAATGCTACAACACCTGTCTGAAAACGTGTAGAACCAGACTTAGAGGTGACGGTAAGGTGTGTCACACGGCTTGCATAGACAGCGGATGCGTTTGCAAATCAGGCTTCTTGAGACACGACAATGGCACTTGCGTTCCTGTCAGTGAATGCTGTAAGTTGTTATTTATTTATTTCATTAGTCATTCTCCACATCGGTATAATCATTATCTGTAACAGCTACTTATTTCGAGTTCTTAAATTTCCTATGTATCGCATCTTCTCACTTAAATGTAATCTCTATATCGACATTGACTTTTATTCCAGCTCCACCTCAATGTAACGAGAATGAAACCTACACACGTTGTGGTACCACTTGCCCACCTACTTGTCAGAACAGAGGTAACTACTGTATCGCATGCACAAAACAATGCGTAGAGGGTTGTTTCTGCAGCAAAGGATTCGTGCGAGCTTATGATGGAACTTGCGTCAGGCCTAAAGATTGCCGTAAGTACGAAATATATCCAAAATCCAAATTCGATTCGTTACAATATTCCCGCGGGAAATATTTGTTTTGAAATAAAATATATTAATAATAATAAACCCATGCCTGTTTTTCGTTGGGTGTTAGGGAACACAGAATGCCACCTGCTCTTATTTCGCTCACTTCTTTCACATTTATTCATATCTTCGTTTTTGATTTGGCATCTCTTCAGTATATCATCAATTTGGACGATGTATTTTCGTCGAGAGCGACCACCACCGAGATGCCCATTAGTGAAAATGAAGTGTGAAGTATGTAACTTATGTAGGTATTGTGCTTACACACACGCACCTCTCTAGATAGCCGAACCATCACAACATACCCTTATCTATCAACTTCCAGTCCACATTTTAAGGAACATACTTAATTTTCCTTCTTTTACAGCCACCACTTCAAGCCTGCCTGTGGTACCGCCGCCGAGAGATTAAGATTTTCTAACCTTCATCTTTTTTATACATGTAGCAATTTTTCGTAAAAAAAACATTCCATCATTTTGAGTCATTATTTATTTACCAAGTTAAAAAAAATATCCTGTCAATTAAATAAATACGAGTATATATACACACGGACTTTTATTTAATCTTTCCTTACCAGCCATGACCAACTTATTTGCAGTCAGTACTTTCGTGTCATTGAGCGACGCGGTACCAATAACTTGACTGTCTCAGACCGCTGCCGGTCGGCCGGTCCGCTACTGACGATGAATGCTTACAACTACATACACTCTTTCGTACGGATGAGACTAAACACATTGAAATAGTAATTTGGAGGGGCGGGGCTTTAGATAGTAGAAAATATCTACCTAGTATGTGACATTCAAGGTGTCACATTTAGCATTTAGTTAACGGTCAGTATTGGCAATGCTGAAACTATTAGACATACAATACAAATAAAATTGATCTCAATAACTTTAGACATAAAACGTCTTTAAAATCACAATGAAACATACAAGTCATAAAAACGGAATGTCACATTTCGTCACGAATTGGTCTATCTCGTCTTACCTTAATAACTACATTACTAGTCTTAGAAGCACGATTCTAGTAACATTATTTAGCTCATAGTATGAGTATATTATAGATATCTCGGAGGCCTTAAGTTACCCAACTAACAAAATAACGTTGTATAAGAGTTTAAAATACGTTTTTCATTCCCTGTTTGGTACACAAAGTTGGGCGTATAAACGTAGTTGTCAACGTTTACTAAACGCGAAAAAGGTCCAAATTATACGACTTTTTCGTTTTATAGAAGTTATCTAAAAGTCCGGCAAGAACTATTTATCGTTGCATAAATGTTGCTAAAAAGTTTTCATGCAACTTTTTGGTCACATAATGGTTATATCTGGACTGTTATGGGACTTGAGTGATACCATAACAGTTATATAGACGTTACAAGGGAACTAAAATTCGCATAACGGTTTAATAGCGACTTAAAATTCCAGCCATCTCGTCTAAGTGAAAATGCGACTTCTATACGACTGTTTTAGGACTAAAAGGTCGCATAATGGTGTTATGTGAAACCAATGGTCAGCCATGATAAACGGTTTTAGGGTTCTGTAATACTAATATTATAAATGCGAAAGTAACTCTGTCTGTCTGTCTGTTACCTCTTCACGCTTCAACCGCTGCACGGTGGGCTGGATGGCTCGAAAAGAGGACATTCGCACTTTTTTCAGAAAATCATTTTTTGAAAAATGCTATCCGATAGAGAATTAAATAAGGAACAATAAATGTGGTATACATTTTTTCAAAATAAGGCATATTGACAGCAGAAAAAAATAAAGTCTGTTTTTTTGTATGGGACCCAAAAATAGGTATCTTGTTTCTCAGAAACTATTAGAGGTCCCGACTTCTACCTTTCAAGACTTTGTTTTTTTACTTTTATAGAGTAGGAAACGATAAGCAGATTTTTTATACAGGTGCTGGTTTTTTTTTAGTCCAGTAAAAAGTCCACACATTTTCGAATTTTTCGTTTGTCTTTTTTGGGATTCTACATTATTTTTCGATATAATGTAAAATGTAATATAATGTAAAATCCCAAAAAAGACAAACGAAAAATTCGAAAATTTGTGGACTTTTTACTGGACTAAAAAAAACCAGCACTTGTATAAAAAAAACTGCTTATCGTTTCCTACTCTATAAAAGTAGAAAAACAAAGTCTTTAAAAGTAGAAGACGGGACCTCTAATAGTTTCTGAGAAACAAGATACCTATTTTTGGGTCCCATACAAAAAAAAACAGATTTTTTTTTCTGCTGTCAATATGCCTTATTTTGAAAAAAAAATATACCACATTTATTGTTCCTTATATAATTCTCTATCGGATAGCATTTTTCAAAAATGATTTTCTGAAAAAAGTGCGAATGTCCTCTTTTCGAGCCATCCAGCCCACCGTGCGCTGGACCGATTGCGATGAAATTTGGTATGCATATAGTTAGGGTCCCGGGAAAGGACATAGGCTACTTTTAATCCCGGAAAAACGCATAGTTCCCGCGGGAGCGCGATAACCGAATTCCACGCGGGCGAAGTCGCGGGAAGAAGCTAGTAATATTATAAATGCGAAAATAACTATGTCTGTCTGTCTGTCTTTCAGTGTGTCTGTTACCTCTTCACGCTTCAACCGCTGGACCGATTTGGATTAAATTTGGTATGCAAATAGTTAGGGTCCCGGGAAAGTACATAGGCTACTTTTAATCCCGGAAAAACGCATAGTTCCCGCGGGAGCGCGATAACCGAATTCCACGCGGGCGAAGTCGCGGGAAGAAGCTAGTATAATATTATAAATGCGAAAGTAACTATGTCTGTCTGTCTGTTACCTCTTCACGCTTCAACCGCTGGACCGATTGAGATGAAATTTGGTATGCAGATAGTTAGGGTCCCGGGAAAGGAGACAGGCTACTTTTTATCCCGGTAAAACGCATAGTTCCCGCGGGAGCGCGATAACCGAATTCCACGCGGGCGAAGTCGCGGGAAGAAGCTAGTAATATTATAAACGCGAAAGTAGCTATGTCTGTCTGTCTGTCTGTCTGTTACCTCTTCACGCTTCAACCACTAGACCGATTGAGATGAAATTTGGCATGGAGATACCTAGTTGGAGACCCGGGAAAGGACATTATGCCACTTCTTACCGGTAAAATGCATATTTCTCGCAGGAACGCGATAACCGAATTCCACGCGGGCGAAGTCGTGGGCAAAAGCTAGTAAACATTATAAGCAGCAAGATATATGTCCCTATGCTTGCATTGTATTTTGCAAAATAAAACCTTTATTAACGTCGTTTTATTTATTCTGCTAAACGCGTTAACTAATTAGTTTAAATATATATTTTTAAACTCTTTTGTCTTACGCACGCGCTAATCACCGGTCCAAAATAAAATAAAAAGTACCTAAGTAATAAAACAACGCTCACAAATAGTAAGTCAACCTGATCAAAAATATAATGTACTTAGTTTAAAGTCAAGTTGTTCTCAAGTCACCAATATTTTATTTTTAACAATCCTTTTGCTAAAAATAAAATATATACGGAACCATTTTTTGGACAAAGTTGTTTAGTTGACACAATGGTAGTTTGTTCTAAATAAGTGCCTGTAGGACCTTTATATAACTTTTAGGTCCGATTAAAGTTCTGTAAAGGTTTCATAGTATCGCTTACGTCGTACAATGGTCCGTACTCACCACCAAAATGCTTATGTTTTATAAAGGTCTAAAAAAAACCTTTAAGTGACGTTTTGATTACATAGAAGTCGTTTTAAGGTTACTTAGACCACCATCCCATCCCACAAACCCTTTTATCTAACGTTTGTATAACGTTGTATCAATCAGTTGTATAAACGTTTGCACAACCTGTACACTGGCACATAATGATGCGACGTTGCATAATACAGTCGTATAAACGTTTACATATCTTAAATTCTGGCACCATTATACGACGTTGCATAAAGAGTCGTATAAACGTTTAGGTACATATCTTATATTCTGACACCATTATACGACGTTGCATAAAGAGTCGTAAAAACGTTTACTCTTCTAAATTTAAAGGACCTTTTAGTAACAGGACTAAATCGTTGTATGAATTACAGTTATACAGTCAGCAGCAGAAGTCGATAAGCTGTCCAGGTGTTCAAAATGACCTAAACACGTCCTTAACGTCTTAAGAATAAAGTCGTGTGTAGGTCATTTTGAACACCTGGACAGCTTATCTACTTCTGCTGCTGACTGTACAACGTTTTAGTTGTTAAGTTACTTCTATTCGACTGTTATATAACCGAAAGTCGCATAAGACAGGTTTTTATGACTAATTTGCTTGTTGGGTAGTATCACGGGCGGACGGATACGCCGAAACCGACGTTTGAAGTTAAAACCAATGGCCGTGTGCACCGATACCGCCCCACCCATTTTTTTCTCTAGGACCTTTAGTTCAGCCAATACTTATCTCGGAAGATCATTAGTAAGTTAAAAAAAAAAACAACGGGTTGCACTCCGGTAGTGCGGGCAGAAGTGAAAACTTGAATATTAACGTTGTAGAAAGAGTGGGGGATACTTCCTCTCCTACGCCGCGCCAGCGGTCTACTGGCTTCAATGACATTGTAACAGTTTTTCGATCAGGTCACATGACCGTCTTACGGTCACGTGATCTATCGCGAGTTTAACATTTTTTCCCCATCAGTGCAAAGCGCAGCTAAAGAAGTTTTCACTTCAAAAATCGGCAACAGCAGTCTATAATAGCCATTCCCGCGTTTCATCTACCATATTCTCTACAAGATATCATACCTGGTCTTACCATCAAGTGAAAAAATGGTGACTTGAGTGGAGATGGTTGGGTTTGGGCCAGACAACAAGACACGACAAAGCATTTATGGAAATTGTAATCGTAATAAAATAAAATAATCGTATAGGTTTAGGGCAAAAGCATTCAAAATATCACTTCCCTGTACGAGTAAAAATGTAGACAGGGAAGTGATAATACTCCAGGGAAGTGATAAAAGTCATGTTCTAAAGCCGTTTATGCTTAATGAACTGTGTAATTGCGTTATTATAAAATTTTATTTTATTTGTCTGTGTTTTAGTTTGGTAGTAATTCAAATTAGCGTTAACTATAAAAGCATTACCTTGTCTAAATTATCGCTTCCCTGGTTGGTATTATTTGGTATTATAGTGCACGTATAGTTTTCTTATTTCATATATAATATCACATCTCTTTATAAATATCACATTTACTATAATGTTTACTAGTAAGTCGATTCTAAGATTTAAAAACCTTAGAAAGTCACTGCCAAATGCCAACTCTCACTCCCCTGTCTTCCGTTAGTTGAAAAATGCCTATAACTTACAAAATAATGAGTATTTTGTCTGGCCATTTCCATTCTAGATTACTCTATCATATGTAATTAAAATAATTTAAACTTATTTACATTTAAAAAAGAGATGGGTCAAAAATTCATTCATTTTATTCCCTAATTTGTAGAACTAGCCGTAAACACACGGCGCAACGTCGCCACCAGCTCCTTTTTCTTTGAACTGGCTGGACACGCAGTATGGAAAACATGCAATTGGCCGTTGGGCTGGGTCCAGTCGGTGATACTTATTTTGGATAAAAAGGGCTCTGTCAGGAATGTAGTAACTACTGAATAGCTTTGATATCACACGCTAGCAAAGTGCTGTTACAAATAATCGACTTACAAATAAATAGTCGCCTCGGAGCCTTTTTAAACTATGATATGCTACACTTTTCACTAGAACTCATTCAGCGACTGGAAGCAGCCAGCTCCCGATTGGGCTTGCCTATAAATCGCATCAAGACCAAGCTGATGGTGATCGATCGTATAGCGGCTATTCAGCGTACAAATCTGTTGGATGACTATGAGACCGTCGCAGAATTCCAGTATCTCGGATCGCTTATAAATAACAAGGGAAGCTGTGAGATACGACGTCAAATAGGGATGGCCAAACAGCAATCTGCAGAAAATTTGGAGAGACAGAAACATCAAAAACCGTCCAAATGCGTGTCGGGTCACGCGCAATGCCCTATGGTTCCGAAGTTGACGATGCCCTTAGTACCTTCCTAAGACTTCATCTTAGCTAGGCCGCGGTATGACGTGCCCGACCGACGACGCCCCTGCCGCTCAGTAGTAGGTATGTATAATGGAATTTTACTTTTCCGTACCTACGCATTTTTGCTTGCTTGCTTTTGGTCGACTATGACCCGGAAACTTGTATAGCCTTCTTAGCTGTTATAGTTTTACTTTCAACTGCTATATATATATGCCACCTCCATGTTTTTTTTCAGCTATCTGAAAACCACCATTTAGCTGGCAGGGGGGGGGGGGACACTTGACTCTACCAAAAAATAGCACTTTAAAGCTTATTAATATTTCACAAACACATACATAGTTAAATAAAAAAAATGGTTTTAACAAACCCACAATGTTTTTCCAAGACTAATTGAGCGACACTCCACATCATGGGGTACGCAGAAAAAAAATATACTTCCCCAATTTACGAGTAAAAAATATATATATCAAAATTTTATTGTATCACTTTGTCGGCGTAACTAATATATTCATGCCAAATTACAGCTTTCTAGAACTAAGTATCTCCGACCAATAGTGCGACAGACGGACGGACGGACGTACATGGCGAAACTATAAGGGTTCCTTGTGGACTTCGGAACCCTAAAAACTGTACAAAAGTTCGCGTAGTTCGTACACTCGTTTTCTCCATCTTTCTGTATGGTTCCGAAGCATGGACTCTGAAAGCCGCCGACAGGAAAAGTTCGAGTTTGAGATGTGGCGCTGAAGGACGCCTTCTCAGAATACCTTGGACAGCTCATCGCACCAACATCTCGGTGCTCGCAGAACTCAAACTCGACCAACAACGTCTGTCCATGGTTCGCCCAAGCCGAATCGTCCAATACTTTGGTCTCATAGGTAGCTCGGAGGAATCCTGACAATTTGAAGAGGCTAATGCAGCAGCAAGGCAGATGGGAAAATACCCAGAGGGAGTACCCAGAGACACCCGAACAGATGGACACGCCGGTAAATGCGGCGATGCACCAGGCCGAAGATCGCTGCACATGCTGCGATGGAAGACCTTCACAAAGAGTGTGTGCCGGAGTCACGATCCTCAGCATTGAGGGAACGATTGAGGAGGAGGAAAACTTAAAGAACCTTGATATGAAAAAATATTAAAAGAAAAGAAATGTGTAATGACGAATTCACAAATTAAATATGTATATTATTCGTATATTACTCGTCACTGAAGTGAAATAAAATGATGAAATAATAAAATCCTTTTTCTTGTTTCTTTCCATATATTTTTTTATTATGTGTTGGCATAAATAAACAACGTGTTAAAGTAAATAAAGAGAAAATACGTAGCCAAGTGAAAGAAAAAAGATAAGTATTTTTTTGTTTGCAGTTTATCATTCGCTTTGTGTGCGAACATGATGGAAGCGAGTAATTAATATTAAAAGCATACCGCAATGTATGCCGTGACAGAAATTTAAAAATACGGCGTAATTTTTGATGTGCGATGCAAAACACAGTCTTGCGATTTTTAGAAAAAAATCATGTATGTATGTCCGGATTTAACTCCAAAACTACTGAACGGATTGCAACAAAATTTGGTATGGGGGTAGTTTTTAACACTGGTCAATATATAGGCAACTTTTAATCCCGAATATACACATAGTTCCCGCGGGAACGCTATTTCCAAATTCCACGCGGACGAATTCGCGGGCAGAAGCTAGTTGTTCATAAATTTGTTACCATACTGATTATGACCATCTGCTCAAATACAAACCAGTACAAAACGTATTTCTTTCATACTTTACATATTTGAAGAAGGTGAAAAACAACTTATGCAAAATGAAAATCACTTACCCATAGCGGGTATTCAAATATCCAATGTCGTCTTAAAATAATCGTCATCAAATTCAATTAAATAAGTTGGCCCTTTTTAAATTGAGTTTATAAATGTTTCTTCTGACCTTAAACATTTATTTTTGCACCTATTTAAATAGCTTACTCTACGAGAGTCGAAAATTACTAGACAGACATCAACACTCATAATTATTAACGCCCTACCATACCTATATAGCGAAAAAAGATTAAATTTCAAAGTAGCTTTTTTTTTGGAATATGATATTTGTCTAAAAACACTCACTGCCTTAGTTTTTTTATAAAATAAGTTACCTGTGATTCATGACTTTCCAAAGAAATGTTTTTATTTAACTACGGCATAAAAAGGTGATGTAAAAATGAAAAACTAGGTATTGATAACGATATTTTATTCACCAAAATAATACCTACCATATAGTCTTAAGATCACGAAGACGCAGGGAATCCCCTAAAATCAAAATATTAATAGCAAATAGGAAGCAGAGGTTTCTGACGTTACCATTGATGTTTCAATTTATTATTTCTAACATGTTTTAATCTTGAAGGGATTATGATTATAGGACCAGTTTTTTACAAAATCCGTGTGCTATGAAAAATGCAGTAGGTAAGTATAAAAACATAACGAAAAGTAAGTAAGTTCATAACGAATTTTAATTTAATAGTACATCCATTAAACTGAATAACATGACATCATAACATCAAACACAGTTAGGGTTGCCATCTGTCCGTATTTAGCAGGACATGTTTGGCTTTTTGGAGTTGTGTCCGGTTAAATATTTATCTGTCCGGCCTGTCCGGCTTGTTTGGCTTTTTTGATAGCGCCTCAAGCAAAGCAATGATTTTTCGAAATCTATGGCTACAAGGACGAACGCCAAGCCAATCAATTACCAAACCCAATTTTCAAATTATTTTCTTATGTACCATTCAAATCACAGCTGAAACTACTAGCTGAAATTTGGCGTGCAGATTCCTTGTTGTGTGTAGGGGAGCACTAAGAGGATTTCCCGAATCTCCCACGGAACTGGAAAAAATGTGGTTTATTATTTAAAAAAGTTACGCCTGGTTTTATAAGGGTAGGTTTGGTTTTTAGTCGTGTCCGGCTTTCTTCTGGGTAGAGTCCGGCTTTTTCATATTAGGAGATGGCAACCCTAAACACAGTAAATACATAAGGGGAAGTCATCCCACGGCAGACCGCAGTCGCGTCTTGATGCCGAAGCGACAAAGTCGAGTCATCATGAGTACTGTTATTTTTGTACTGTCGGTGCTCGGCGTACTGGGAGGAACTCTCGCGCAGGATGCAGCAGTGCGATGTAAGATTGTTTAGATAATTAACAATATTGTAACTATTTTAATCGCGCTATCCCATTATATTGGTTTGTACAGAACTATCTCAGCTGTAAAGATTTCAACAAAAAATGCAATATAGGTGTTCACGGGGACGAAAAATCGATCTAGCGAGATCTCTTACCTGAGAAAACTCAGTTTTACCCGAGAAAAGCTCTTTCGCCCTCGTACATTTTAATTAAATTAGACGTCTTTTTTCACCTTTTTTGTATGTAAAAAAACATTATATACCTACTCGTAAGTAATATTGAGAAAATAAGGTGAAAAAAATTAAAGAACTTTACTTGATGCCACAGGAGATTGCAGGGCATAATGTGTAGGTAACGTAAGTTATGATAATATTAAAAAGTAAAGTCCCCGCCGCGTCTGTCTGTATGTATCACAATAAACTCAAAAACCACTTGATGTATTTTGGATCACTTAGTTTTTTAGCATTATAATGTACGCAATATAACAACAAAATACTTGCTAATAAAAATTGTATGGGGTTCAGGTATCGCTCACACTATTTAATCCCATACTCGGCCATACAAAGAAAAAATAATAAAATTGATGAATTGATATTAAATTATTAATAAATAACGTTAAAATTACATTCGTCGCTTAATTTAAATCATATCTTGCAGGAATTCAATAATACTGTAAAAACATTTGCAGATATTAATTTAAATAACAGTTTATGGAACCCTTTTACAGGATGATACTTGATATCATCGGGAAGAGTGTTGTATAGTTTGACAGCCATACAATAACAATTTTTATGAAATAGTTTTAATTTCTGAGATGCTACTACAAGGTTATGCTTCCTACGCTTTTCGTTTTTTTTTTAAAGTTCCTAATTCTTCTTAACAAAAGTACACACGTCTCGTAAACATAAAGAGAGGGCAATGACAAAATTTTATTTCTTTTAAATAATGATTTACAGATGTCCAGGTAATGCTACGCGACAAAGACACGATATGGCAAGATGGTACAAATGTGGACTAAGCTTTGGACAAAAATGCTTACTTATGTCTGTCAGGATGTTCTCCACTACAGGTCGGATCGGTTGCAAATCGATTCTCGTGAAACTTAAATGGCATTTTCTACCAGTCAACCATAGGGTAAAACAGAGAAAGTGTCGGTGCTCTTAACAAAACAATATACTTACTTAGTTAAAACGTTTATTTATAAACTTTGTGAATAGGTTCCAAAATTTTTCAATTTTCAAGTCGATTCAAGTTTTTTTTCAAATGACGGAGCTATTAAGTACTACGCTACTACAAAAAAATGCCATTCTCAATACAATACAATACGATACAATATTTTATTCATAATACCAAGTTCATTCATAACCGGTTGAAGCAAGTAGCACAGGACCGGTCTGAGTGGCGAGCCTTGGGGGAGGCCTATGTCCAGCAGTGGACGTCTTTCAGCTGAAATGATGAACACCAAGTTCTCAATACCATACCATTCCCAATACTCAGTTGCATTGCTCATTGCTAAAGACTAAGCACATTTGTCATTCCATAGGCAAGCCCCGTGTCTGCGGGATCAACGAAGTCTCAACTGACTGCTACAACGAATGCCAACGGACCTGCAAGAACAGAATCATCGGGGACGGCAGGGTTTGCACTCTCGCGTGCACCAGAACGGGTTGCGTTTGCAAACCTGGCACTTTGAGACATGACAACGGAACCTGTGTACCAGAGGATCAGTGCTGTAAGTGAATTTTAAGAATACCTATATTGTTAGCTCATCCGAGACAATATTAGAATTCGGTCGACAGTAAGGGTCCTAATAGCTCAATAAGTATAATTAGATTACATTTAATAGGTGGTTTTTAACTGCAGGGTTCGTTTTTAGTTGTGTTCGTTTCAAATATGAGGGACAGAAAACAGAATAATTTTGGTATGCACGAGGCAAGAAAAACATAGTCGTCAAACCCAATTTCATAAAGAACAATTAAATCCTTAAGGTGCTGATAGAAAAGGAAGGTATGATTCTTAGTGTTGTACCTAAATTTCTTACTTATAGTCATACAATACCTAACCTGTCAATCAGTTTATGTTAGAACTTTTTTTTTACCGTGCATAACTGCATAATATTTGTATTTAATTTATGTATATATACCGAAAGACACATTTTAAATGGAGCCTACTGCTGAAAATTAAATTAAATGTATTTAATCATGTCAAAGTTCATTTTGTAACTATGTTTTGTCGTTCACTTGCAGTGTCCCAACGCGAGATGATCAACTTTTGACTCATAAAACATATTTAAATAATAACTTAATCCAAATGTAGTACTTTATTTCTATAAAACTTATCCTCAAGTTTAATAACAACTGTATCGAATAGTCATATTACAAGTATATTACAAGTTATTTGCGGTTAAAGTGTGTCCAAGACAGTTTTTGTCGTCATTCTGTCACGAGGTAAACGCGATCACCTTGTGAGCTACCTTCACCTCATCCAGCCTTACCCCGCATGATCCTACACAGTCAGATACCAGCTAATGGCTATTAGAAGCAAGGTGTTCTGTCTCAGTCACTGGAGAAACTACAAGTACAATTAGATGGCGAGCGGGAGTTTGTAACGAGTGGGTAGTCTCTATTCTGTCTTCCACATTTTGGTTATTATGTAAGCTATCGCACTGGTAATCATTTTAGAAACATTTTAGAAAGATTCACAGTGTATCTGATTCACAGTGTTTTATTGTATCTAACAGGGTTTAACATTTTGTTGTTATTTTTTTATAACATGAAATGTTCAAATAAAGATTTTGACTAATCACTATCATTAAATTAAGCGTATTTTTGTATCATATGCTCCCTTGGAATCATTTCCAAGGGAGCATTATTCAAAAACAGGCTTCTATCCGCGACTTTGTCCGCGTGAAATAGCGTTCCCGCGGGAACTATGCGTTTTTCCCGGAAAAAAGTAGCCTATATGTTGACCAGTGTTATAAAACTACTCCCAGTAGCTTTCGAGTTAAATCCGAACAAAACATACATTTTTTTTTCTAAAAATCGGTACCTATTTTATGTTCTGTATCGTTTATAATAGTCCCCTTGACTTGATAGTATAAGTTACAGACGCGACTTTTTCTACATACTTATTAACGCTTTCTAAGGAGAAGAACTTCATAAATTTGAAGACGAATAGACAAACATTGATAGATATTTTGAATACCCTCAGCTCCTCCTGATTGCCCTAAAGGCGAAATATACACTACCTGCGGCTCATCGTGCCCCACTACCTGCGAGACTAGAGGAGACACCTGCAAGGTCTGCCCGGCTGTGTGCGTGGAGGGATGCTTCTGCGCTGGAAAAACGATCAGAGCACTGAACGGCACCTGCGTAGAACCGAGGAAATGCCGTAAGTGGACATGTTCAAGAATATTAATGACTTTTCTAAAAAATGTTCCTTTTCAAATCATATTCTCTCAGTTCTCAAGTCAATAGACGTAATTGGTAAATATAGGCCTCCCCATTAAAGTTTTCCCAGGCTCCCCGTTATTTTTCAATATTAGGGTATTATCTAAATTCTTAAATATTTTTAAATAGTTTTCACTCCACTGTGCAAGTATGCATACTGGAAATCCAACAGTCAGTATATAAACCTCTAACGAAGTAGTGCGATCGCGCCTGTTCGATTCTGAAGGTGGCTAGGTTCTTATACGGTACAGTCACAGGCCGTTATTGGTGAACCACTTTTGATCCCAATTTCGCAGGTAGGTATTTTTTTAATTACGAGATTACACGGCTAAAATCAACTTATGGTTAAAATAAGAAGTACAAAAAGAATCTCAATCATCAATTATTTTCCGTCACTTATTGGTCCACTACGACACTGAGTAATCAGAAGTTTTTACTGGTATAAATATCTTGAAATTTTCAGCTCCACGCACTTGCGGCCCTAACGAAGAGTTCGTCGACTGTCCACCAACCTGCCCGCCCACTGAAGACTGCTCCAACCTCTGGTCCAGAATCGACTGCTCGAACCCGATCGACTGCTGCAAGCCCTCATGTCGCTGCAAGACTGGCTTCTACAGAAACGCCCAAAATAAGTGCATCAGCAGTCAAGCCTGCAGTAAGTATTCAAACGTTAAGAATAAAAACTGATACTTAATTCTGAGACTTAAAGATACTATCCAATTTCATAGATTTTTGTACCTTCCAGCTTGTGCCTGCGACTCCGTTCGCGTGGATTTCAGTTATAGCGTTCCCTCAGCTACAATGCGTTTTAATAATGCGGGATTAAAAGTAGCCAATTTCCTTTTCCACGATTTGAACTATCAATTTTAATCTAAATCGGTCCAGTGGTTTTGGTATGAAGAGGTGCCAGACATACAGAGTTATTTTCGTATTTATAGTATATTAGTATGGATACGTGTGGATTATTCATATTCATAATCTTTATGACGACCCTCTTGTGATGAGAGGAGGCCTGTGCCCAGCAGTGGGACGTAAATAGGCTGTACTTCTAGTAGTAGTAGTAGTAGTAGATAGTATAATTCATATAGGCTTAAGACTAAACTTATTCTATTTATAGAAGGTTAGGTTTTATGACTTATGTTAGAAACGTGACCAATGCAGAAACGAATTCTCGCGAGGAAAGGTAGGTCAGGTTCGGTCAGAACCGGGACCAAAGCAGAAAAGAACTGCTGTGAGGAAGGTAAAATAGGTGAGCTTACTAGGTGAGGGTTAGGCAACAAACTGCTGCCATGAAAGAAAGTTAGGTAGAACTATGACATCAACGAAAACAAATTGCTGCGAGGAAAGCAGGTTATGTTCGATTAGAACTGCGATCACAATAGAAACAAACTGCTGCAAGAAAGGTAGGTTACGTTAGAACCGCGACTTAAGCAGAGACGACAATTCATTTCGCAGCAATTCAATTCAATCATTTATTCAGCAAATTGGCCACATAGGGGCACTTTTACACGTCAGAGAAGAATTTACTAGCGCTTCCTAGACCCATTGCTTGAGAAGAAGCGCCGCAACAAACTCAAGCAGAAGGCCTTTTTTCAAAATTTACACATAGTTATAACATTTACATTACATGTATAAAATATACATATAGGTACGTACTACAATTACATTGAAGGGATGTATAGTCCCTAACTTAAACTTAAATCTAAGATCTTAGATATGTATAGTCTCCAAGGGTCCAGAAAAAAAAAATATATATGGAGATGGCCTCCATTGTCAATCTAGGAGAATGGCAGGTAAGGAGGTTAAATTAGAGTCTCGACCAAATCAAAAATGAACTGCTGCCAGGAAATAAGCTTAGGTTAGAACCGCGACCAAAGCATAAAACAACTGCTGCGAAGAAAGGTAGCTTAGGTCAGAACCGTGACCGAAGCAGAAACAAACTGCTGCTGAAAGGTAGGTCAGGTTAGGTCAACGCGATCCCTCAACCCTCGCAACACTCGCAACCCTCGCGCAGTCAGCGCGGAGGAGATTGTTGGGTTTTTAATGGATAGTTTAAGCTTAGCAAGCTCTCTCAAACTACCGATCACGATATAGCTTGACACTTTGTCAGATTTACGAAGAGCCCGAATTTCCCAGACCACTGCTGCAAATAAAGGAGATCACTGTTGAGTTTATCCACAGAAGTGACAGTGTCAGTAGTCAAACACTGGTCGTCCAGTCAAAACAAAATAAGCAAACGTTGGAAAAATCAACGAGGACACCACCTGTTACCAATGAACTCTCCATGCCCTGATCTTAAGTAGAGCTGTATTAGTGCTGTGACCAGATCGGATGCCAGATTGGAATTGGCTTTTGAGTCGAGTTTTTTGCTTTTTTTTACTTTAAAAAAAATAACTTTTGAGTTTAAAATATAAGTAGAAACAGTTTTGGCTATTTTAAGCGAAAATTCTATTGTTCGTAAGCCAACTTTAAATCGTTTTAAAACCTAAGGGATTCGTTCGATCTATTGAACTGAATAATGGTTAAGGTATTAAAATAATGATTTTTAAATACCTAATTCAACGATACAACACATGACATCCTAGGTTTCACAAGAACAGTTTTATTTTCGTCTATTAATTGTGTTTCCTTTACAGCCAATAGTGATACAAGATGTTCGGATCCCAACGCAATCACAAGAGAATGTGCTCCAAATGAAGCGTGCAGACCAACTTGTGCTCAACCAACTCCGGGACCTTGCCCTAGAAACTGCGTGGTAAATGGGTGCGAATGCCCGCCTGGCTTAGTTCTTTCAAAAAGGGGTGGAAGGTGCATAAAGATCGAGGACTGTCCACGTAAGTAATTTAGGCACCTAGGTACGGCCCACTCCACAGCACAGGCCTCCTCCCATCATGAGAGGGTTTGGGCTATATTCCCCACACGGGCCCAGTGTAGATTACGGACTTCACATACATCCTTGAATTACTTCGCAGGATCCTGTCTTATGAAATTATTAATATCAGCTCTTATGGAATTCTTATGAAAAGCTCAGAAACTTCCCTTTCTAAGATTTTAAATTGAATGCAATATCAAATGAAAATCAAAAGGATTGAAAATAAAAACTTTGTTCTATTTCTTTTACGGGAGTAGATAGCTCTATATTAAATTCAGACAGCTTCTTTCAGAACAATTTCAATAACTTTTGTTGCCTTTACAGTACACAATCAAGTTTGCTTTCTTCTTTACCTGAAGGCTAACTTAAAGCACCAATTTCTGTTACAGTAACGAATGCAACATGTAATGGCGATCCAAATGCCATTATAAAAGCTAACCCCTTAGCTTGTCCATCAACTTGTGATGCTCCAAATGCAGCTCCACTATGTAAGAAGCTTGGTCCAGCAGTAGGGTGCGAATGCAAACCAGGATATATCCGATCTAAGGATGGCGGCACCTGCATTCTCCCTGACCAATGCCCAGGTAATTTGTCTCAAGCTAATCTATGTCTTAATTGACGTCCCAATTTCATTCCACTAAATAAATATTTCGAGTCAACATTTGTTTGAAACCAACTATAAATGGTTAAAGCTGTGTGTTTAGGACTACAGTGAATTATTGTTATAAAGTGCTTATTGCGCTAGAAAAACCGACTTCGTAGGTACGCCCGATGTCCGCGTAACATGAAGCACTATAAATTCATCATCATCATCATTTTAGCCGAAAGACGTCCACTGCTGGACATAGGCCTCCCCCAAGGCTCGCCACTCTGACCGGTCCTGTGCTACTTGCTTCCACCGGTTTCCCGCGACCTTCACGAGGTCGTCGCTCCATCTTGTTGGAGGCCTACCGACAGCTCGTCTCCCGGTTCGCGGGCGCCACTCGAGAACTTTCCGGCCCCATCGGCCATCAGTCCTGCGAGCAATGTGCCCCGCCCACTGCCACTTAAGGCTCGCAATTCTTCGGGCTATGTCGGTGACCCTAGTTCTACTGCGGATATCCTCATTTCTGATTCTATCACGCAGAGAAACCCCGAGCATAGCCCTCTCCATTGCCCTCTGAGTGACTTTGAGCCTTCTTATGAGGCCCATCGTAAGCGCCCACGTCTCGGAACCATAAGTCATCACTGGCAACACACACTGGTCGAAGACTTTCGACTTGAGACACTGCGGTAATTTGCACTATAAATTACCAAAGCAGATTTGTAGCCTGAATTATGTAGTTGGTGGCTGAATTATTAAAGATCAATCTAAGCAACAGAGCAATATTTTTCTTGTAATTTCCGACAAAGCATATATCGACGATATTATAATGTAAGAAATTGCTATGGTTGCCGTCGGTTTCCTTTTTGTTTAATGGTACTCCGGCTTTGACTTATCATTATCATCCATATTTTAATTAATTAATAAGTATAAAATCAAATGACTTCTGCGCTCCAACAGACAAGCTATCTATGGGCTTCCAAGAATATGGATTGAAGACCGATAAAGGTCGAGGGAGGGTTGCGTATCGGTATCGGAATGCGATATCGGAAACCTGCGAAACCTGAATGGCGAGCCTTATCGGAAGCATCTAGCAGTGGGCGTCTTTCGACTAACATGATGATGACGAATCATAACATAAAATTCTATCACTTACAGGGGGGAATCCATGTGGCAGAAACGAAACCTACGTATCCTGCAAAGTAAACTGCCCCAGTAACTACTGCCCGGTTAATAATAGCCCTAACACTGTGATTTGCGAAACACCCAATCCTTGCTACTCGGGGTGTGTCTGTAAGATCAACTACAGAAGAACGAGTGTTAAAGATCCAGTGTGCCGATACGCGTCAGAGTGTCGTAAGTAGTTTTACTAGAATCTACTATTCTATCTTTAGTTTCAATCTCTTGTGTTGTGATCGATAGTTTCAATACGTGGCTCAAAAAACGGAAATCATTTATCTATATCGAACCTGTAAAAAACTAGCTGACATCGTAACATATGCCACTCGGTTTTTTATACGTTTCATTTGTAGCATTATAATGCACTAGCTTTTCCCCGCAACTTCGTATGCGCAGAAATATTAAAATGTAAAATCCCGTTTTTTTTCCGTTCCCGTGGGAATTTCGCAAACTCGTCTCTTAGCGCTTCCCTACGTTCCCTAAGGAACCTGCATGCCAAATTTCAGCCCGATCCGTCCAGTGGTTTGGGCTGTGCGTTGATAGATCACTATGTCAGTCAGTCAGTCAGTCAGTCACCTTTGAGTTTTATATATTTAGATATGTCTGTGCTGTATAATATGTCCACTTATCATGTAGGTACTACAAAAGAATAGCCAAGAAGTACCTACATTGTCCAACATTTCACGTCATGAACCTATAATCCCATTTGCTTTAGCTAACTAGGTAACAAAAACTGTAAACAAAAACAAAAAGCGAGCGATCTTTTAATTTTAAGACCCTGACATGAGCTAATGACCTTGAGCAATCGAGGCAGGCAACTGTCTCAGCGGAAAATGTCTGTTTGCTTTGGAGGGAGAGAGGCGATGGCTGAGATACGCGTCACGCTCGTGAACGGGTGCTGTCTGTGGGGTCCGGTCTGTTCATGCTTGCAAGGACGTTTAAAAATAATCATTAGCTTTAAATATATTACTAAGTCAAACATTTTAAGCGAGAGACCTCATCATGTTCTTATTGACATGTATTAATGAACTCTTTTATACATGATGTATTTCATTATTTATTGACATTTTGAGACTGTCGACATCTATGGAATTTATATTTATTTGACAATGGAGGCCATCTCCATAATATTTTTTTCTGGACCCTTGGAGACTATACATATCTAAGATCTTAGATTTAAGTTTAAGTTAGGGACTATACATCCCTTCAATGTAATTGTAGTACGTACCTATATGTATATTTTATACATGTAATGTGAATGTTATAACTATGTGTAAATTTTGAAAAAAGGCCTTCTGCTTGAGTTTGTTGCGGCGCTTCTTCTCAAGCAATGGGTCTAGGAAGCGCTAGTAAATTCTTTTCTGACGTGTAAAAGTGCCGCTATGTGGCCAATTTGCTGAATAAATGATTGAATTGAATTGAATTGAAGAAGCACGATCGCGGCATGTGGGCATGAACAATATAAATCAGCGAACTTTTTAGTATGAGCATGATAGAATAGTGTATTTAATTAAAGATATCTGCGTTAAAAAACTAAATACATAGAACCGTTTAAATAGGATTAGACCCAAATTCACTTTTTTTTCATCGAAATGATTTCATGAAATCCTCTTTACGAAATAGAAAGTTTTTCTAAGTATACGAGTACAGTGAATATTCACATACATTTTACTCGCCTTACAGGATCAAATTGTTTTCATTTAAATACCGTTTAAAGAAAGCCAATTTAGGTCTTGTCAACGCCTTAATTAAGTAGTTCTTATGCATAAATTGGTATATATGCACACATTATTCTCTAAGTAATATATAAATTAATAGACGTAGGTAGAGACTGAATGTTAATATTAATTGCCTCGTCTAAATTTAATAATACGTCTAAAATGTAAACATTAATAAGAGATCACTGGACTGGGCCCATGGACATATAAGATTGAAGTTCCTACTTTATAGGGTGAAATCAAAAACAACAGACGCACATAATTTTACTATGAAACTGAACCCAAAGCTTCCTCATCTAAGTATATTCTGCTCCTGAAACGCAACATCTCTCACTGGCGTCTTGAAGATTTATGACAAGTCTATCTATATTCTGATACAAGGTGTTGCTTCTTTCGTAATATTCTTTTTCAATGTTCATGACGTGCTAGCACGTATTCTTCCAGTCATTCACTAAGACATCTAGGAATGCGAGTTCAGCCGCCTCCTAAAAATAAAATACAATAACTATATTTAAAAAAGGCAAGACGACTTCGCCAACCGACATCGCATTGCATAAGTACCTAAAAGTTACATTAAAATATCACTCAAGTATCACGGAGTCGCAAGCGAGCTATAAGCCGCGTCAACGCCATGGCGGCGTACATAACCTATATTGAGTTAAATTTTACGAATAAAACAACACTAAATGCATAATTAGGAGGCAAATTTGTGCTTTATGAACACATTCATCAAAAGAATATGTTATAAAAAGGTGTTTCATACCCTAACGGGCACTGCACACACAACTGCTTTTAGTTTGAAAAAAAAAGCAATTGATCGGAAAATTGTGGGTGTTTTATTTTACATATTTATAAAACAGAATATCCTTAAGCCTTTACAATATAGATACGATTAAATTTCATAATTACTTATTATTACATTTATTTGAGCAATCTAACTCACAAGTGCGTTATGATGTTTTCAGTATTCGGTTACACTTATTTTGTAGACAGACACTATCGTTTCTTACTTTTCCAGCTCCAGTAAAATGTGACAAAAACGAAAAATGGTCAGGATGCCCCTCCGCGTGCCTCGCCGAAGACTGCGATAATGTAAATGACCGCCCAGTCACCTGTAATACTTTGCTACTGAACTGTCAACCTAAATGTATCTGCAAGAAGGGTTATTTCCGAGACAGAAATCGCAAATGCATACCCGCCAAAGATTGTCGTAAGTGAGAGTGAGAAATAATTGTGAAATGTCTGGTTAGAAGGACTTTCGTCATAATTTTGACACAGTCGTAATTTTTACAGATAATCTCAAATGTTTTTAAACAAAATTATTTTTTTATTTGATTTTTACAGCCAAGCCGATAAAGTGCAAAAAGAATGAAGTATTCAACCCATGTCGCATAAAATGTCCTCCGCAAACTTGTGCATCCATTTACTCCGATTATGACTGTAGTAAGGTGAATACCGAATGCGAACCCGGTTGTGACTGCATTTCAGGGTTCTTGAGAAATGGTACTGAAACAGATCTGTGCATACCTAGCAAGTTATGTCCGCCACGTAAGTTGAATTTTTAGCTTGGTTAATTAAACTGTAAATCAGTTGCGTTCGGCTCAAGATCACTTACCAGCTGAACAAGTTGTTAATAAATGTTTATTTATTGTAGTATTTTACCCATGTCTTTATCAAAAATGCTAAAGACTAGTAGTCTGATAAATTATAGTGTGAATATTTTCATTATAACGTATAATATTAAACATTGACTTTTATAACCCCTTTAGCAAAACCAGTATGTGGGCTCAACGAGCACTATGAAATCAACAGAAAAAAATGTGAGTTGACGTGCAAGAATAAAGATCGCCAGGACCTGATCGGCCTCTGCCCACCAACCAGTGGGTGCTTCTGTGACGTCGGCTTCGTTAGAAACAACAA
Source organism: Aethes cnicana (assembly GCA_963971205.1). Classification (NCBI taxonomy): domain Eukaryota; kingdom Metazoa; phylum Arthropoda; class Insecta; order Lepidoptera; family Tortricidae; genus Aethes; species Aethes cnicana. The sequence continues at coordinate 5,100,265 of OZ020283.1, forward strand.
TGGAATATGCGTGAAACCTCAACAATGCCGTAAGTATGCTATAAAAATGTAGATCTCCTGTCTCAGTTGTACCTCTCGTGAGAACCCACTACAATATTACTAAGTTTTCATTACGACAGAGTACTAGAGAGAGTTAATTATCCTTGTTTGTTTTTACTAGCTAAGCCAATTATCTGCCCAAAGAACGAAGTGCTATCTGAATGCTACAACACCTGTCTGACAACATGTAGAACCAGAATTCGAAGCGACGGTAGGGCGTGTCACACGGCTTGCATTGACAGCGGCTGCGTTTGCAAATCAGGCTTCATGAGACACGACAATGGCACTTGCGTTCCTGTCAGCGAATGCTGTAAGTTCTATAATTATTAACATTATTTTCACATCACACATCAAGTAGCATCATCAGTACCTGCATTTATTTTGATTGTTTCATTGTATATCGCCCCTTCTGTCTTATTTTATTTATTATTTATTTATTTAAACTTTATTGCACATTAGTAAAAAACCAATACAAAAGGCGAACTTAATGCCACAAGGCATTCTCTACTAGTTAAACCTTTGGGCAAAGCGGAAATTGTTATACGGCGGTGCAATGAAAGCCATTAAATAATACTTGCAATAAACAAAAACAAAATATATAATACATATTAAGTACATATTACACAAATATATAAATATATTTTGCGTAAAATTAAGTGGTTAAAGTGGTTTGATTTTTGAATTTAAGTTTGATTTACAAGCATCTTTGGAAATCCTGCTGAAAACAAAAATTTAATGTGATTTACAAAATGACACTAGATGCTTTTTATGAAAGTTTATTAAACAAAACCGATTTCAACAACTAGGTATAAAACTTTTTTAATATTACTAGCCGTCTCCCTAGCTAAAACCCTCATTAGGTTTTAATTATTTCCCGTTCCCGTAGGAATATCAACATTAACTTTAATTACAGCTCCACCTCAATGTAACGAAAATGAGACCTACTCTCGCTGTGGTACCGCGTGCCCACCTACTTGTCAGAACAGAGGTGACAATTGCACCGTGTGCACAGATCAATGCGTAGAGGATTGTTTTTGCAGCAAAGGATTCGTGCGAGCTGATGATGGAACTTGCGTCAAGCCCAAAGATTGCCGTAAGTAAAAAAATATATTAAGTAGACCTCATAAAATATATCCGTCGCAGGGATATGATCAAAATTCCTCAGGGATATGATCAAGTCCCGGGAGATGTTAAAAATACATCTCGTTGTATCATTTTCTTTGCGGAATTCAGTGATTTGATCAAGTCTCCGAGCTGTTTTAGGGGAATGAAAGAATTATTATTCTTAGGAAAAGATAAAATGAGCTTTTTAAGTCAACTCGATTCGAACATTTTACTAAACACGTCTAGTGATTTGATCAAACTCCTAAACATATTTAGGGAAATGATACAATTGAACGTCACACAGTTATAAAAAAATACCTCCCAACCTAACCTATCCGAGTTGGATTTGCTCCAAACTATGGTGAACTGCTGAATTCCTTTAACTTATTTTCGTTTTTTTATCATCTCCCTGGACTTGATCGTATCCCTGAGGTACCTACTAGTTTAGGGATTGGGACTAAATTCCCAAAAACACTTTCTTTCTCAGTTTGTTTAGCTGTCTTGTTCTTACCATGGGCTAGCAAGCGCTGGTAGATTCAGTGTAATGATTGAATTTGAATTTAACTTTCGGCCTAAAAGATGCTAACTGTACCGTTTATAATTTAGTTAGTGGCAATTTAAAAATATATGTACTTAGCAAAAGAGTATTCCTTATCAATATTAATTTATTGCTCCAAGCTCCACGTACCTGCAAGAATTCAAACGAGATCTTCGTCGAGTGCCCCCCCTCGTGCCCTGCTACTGACGGCTGCAGTCTCCTCTGGTCCAAGTTCAACTGCACCGGCGCCGTGAGGTGCTGCAAGCCTCAATGCCGTTGCGAACCGGGACTGTTTAGAGGTCCTTCGGGAGTGTGCATCACTGCACAACAATGCAGTAAGCAAGCTATTATTTCTATCTTTATTTTTACGTGAATTTAAAAAAGCCGTGGTGGCCTAGTGGTTCAACCGGGTTGGGGGTTCGATTCCGGCTCGCACCTCTAAGTTTACTTATGTGCTAAATTCAATTTGAATTTACCACTGAGCTTTTCGGTGAAGGAAAACATCGTGAGGAAACCTGCACGCATCTATGAATTCAAAGATGTGTGTGAAGTCCCCAATCCGCGCTAGGCCCGCGTGGGGAACCCTCTCGCCCCAACCCAAACCCAAACCCTCTCGTGGTGAGAGGAGGCCAGTGCCCAGCAGTGGGATGAAAATAAATAGGCTGTAGTAGTAGTAGTAGTTTTACGTGAATTTACAATTGTTTTTAGTAGCTATTATCCTTTTGCTGCTTTTCCATATAGTATCTAAATGGTCTGAAATAAATTTTGATTTTGAGTTTAGAGACAAGCATCCGTGGAATTTCACAGCTGAAAACAAAAAAATACCAAATTTATTTCCAAATAGACAAACACTGCGCTCTTTAAAAGTCTAATCAACAAAGAAGGCGATGTTAACAACTACTTAAGTATAGAACTTTTTGTAATATTTTTATAGTTAAATTAAAATAAAATAACCAAACCACATGACTCATACCTGTGCCAACTGCCCAATCAAAGCATTAACGATCCAATAAAATTATGGAGAACTTTTATTTTCTATCTCACCAGCAGCGTAGCTGAGTATTAAAATAGAAAGTATTATGTGCGTTTTTATACTTAATAGTACGGAACCCTTCGTGCGCGAGTCTGACTCGCACTTGGCCGGGTTTTACAATTAGGTATTTCCTCAATGTTTGAGAAAAGCATTAATATACTTCGGCCGCAATGGCGATTGCCGAACTCATCTTATAGAAGGCTTCACCTACTAACTTAGGTATTCAGCCTTCTAACTTAGGTACCTACTCGTCCGGCAATGCGGTACTTGGCGGTCCCTGCAATAATGTACTATTAAGGCCGTTCCTATACCCTGCTCAGCCGTCACTGTCACTCACAGACAGAACGCCCGATTTAGTTAGTATTTAACCCGTTTTAATTTCTATAAAAATACCGTCTAATAAATGGCATTTCTAAAGCTGTAAAATTATGCATTTAATAGGATCATTTTTAAGAAGCCTTTGTTTCGTTGAGTTGCACATATCAATCAGAACGTTTACTAAATTCCCCGGATAGTTACGCAATAATACGATAAAACCTCCATTTCGCTACGGCGTCATTCACCACATTGTTAGAACAAAAAAAGGTGGTAACACAACACAACGAAGCTTTTGTTTCCTTGGTTGCAGTATCAATCAGTACGTTAATAAAATATCCGTGTCGTTACGCGATGAAAACCTTCAACCTTAATAAAGTTAAACCTTAAAGTTAAAGTTCAACCTTAATAGCTTCAAACTTATAATAACTGAAGGAAACTTTGTTTTTGGAACATCAACCATTCTTTATATTTACTACTAGCTTTCCCCCGCAACTTCGTATGCGCAGAAATATTAAAAAGTAAAATCCCGATTTTTCCTGTTCCCGTGGGAATTTTGCAAAATCCTTTCTTAGCGGATGCCTACGTCATAACATCTACCTGCATGCCAAATTTCAGCCCGATCCGTCCAGTGGTTTGGGCTGTGCGTTGATAGATCACTATGTCAGTCAGTCAGTCAGTCACCTTTGAGTTTTATATATTTAGATTTAATAGTTTTATGTTCTAAGTTTGTTTGTACCCCTTTAATTGACTTAATTGTAAGAATTAGGAAATTATGCAGGTAAGCGCTATTTTATTTTACTTCTACTTTTGTGGCTTTATGCCTATTACTGAACCCATTTATTTAATCAAATAATATCATTAACTTGTCCAGAGATATCGCAGACTTAACATAATCCAATATATGTAGTACCGTTGTGGTGATGTTCGTATAGCTTTGGTTTCCTTCTGACATACTACTACTTACCTTTGAATATTTTATTTTACATATTTATTTTATTTTCTAGAACTAGCCATAGTTAATTACTTTCATGCTCTTATTTCATGAATGTTCAACGATAATAATCATTCAATTGAATTTAGGACATTGACTCAAGTGAAATAAAAAAATGATGAAATAATAAATCATTTTTCTTGTATCTTTCCATATATATACCTAATTTTTAATGTGTTGCAAATAACTTTCTAAACAACGTGTTAAAAGTAAATAAAGAGAAAATACGTACCTAAATAAAAGAAAAAATATAGGTAAGTATAATTTTGTTTGCCGTTTATCATTCGCTCCGTGTGCGAACATGACGGAAGCGAGTAAGAATATTAAAAGAATACCGCAATGTATGCCGCGACAAATTAAAAAATATGACATCATTTTTGATGTGCGATGCAAAACTCGGCCTTACTTATTTTTTTCTCTTTCACCGTTTTACTCTTATGTAATTTTTTTAAATAAAATTTAAACCTTACCCAAAAGCATTTACCTAATACTTAAGGCATATTATATTGCTTAAAAATGCTTTTATTAAAAAATATTTTCTTTTTAAATATTGAAAAACAATGAAATCCGCGATGTCGTAAATCAAACTCTGGTAAGTTGGTTCTCATTAAACATTGTTAATGATTTTATTACCATCTGCTCAAATACAAACTAGTACAAAACGTATTTCTTTCAGAGTTTACATATTTGAAGAAGGTGAAAAACTTTTGCAAAATGAAAATTGCTTACCCTCTGTAGGTATTCAAATCTCCAATCTCGTCTGTAAATATTCTTCATCAAAATCAATTAAATAAGTTGGCCCTTTTTAAATTGAGTTTAAATAAATGTTTTATTTCTGACCTTAAGCATTTATTCTTGCACCTATTTAAATAATAGGTACTTACTCTACGACAGTCGAAAAAGGTTACAAAGTTTCATTTTTAACCTACTACATCGATTTGTGGCGATTTTCGGCGCTTCTTCTCAAGCAATGGGTCTAGGAAGCGCTGGTAAATTCTTTTTCTGACGTGTAAAAGTGCCCCTATGTGGCCAATTTGCTGAATAAATGATTGAATTGAATTGAATTGTGATAGATCTGCCATGGATAAATTTCATTTATCATAAAAAAATGGGCATAAAATTAAAACACATAACCTGAGGTTAAAGAATTTGCTAAATTGTCTGCCTCCTTACATATACTTATACCAAATACGAGGAACTGCGAGCCAAAATATGATGTCAAAAATATATCTGAAAAATTGGACAAAGTTTTCATCATAAAAGATAGGCCCTCGTGGCTGTGTCGACCCAAGTGCTGAGTGCTGGAGAGCCATATTTCCATAAAAACAATCATGATGTCGTGATTTAAATCTAGAAAATTATACTACAGGCTTGATTTTTCTATAAATATCTCTTTTGACGGATTTCAGGTGAAAAAGTTGACTTTTTGTTGAGTATTGTGTTTATTATAGTCATAGTTTAGTTAATTTTCCTATTGAAATTTTCAAAATAACTTTGTCTTTTTACTTCTGGGACACCCATGATTCTTAAATATGACTTTCCATACAACTGTTTTTAATTAATTACGGCATAAAAAGGTAATTGTAAAAATGATAAACTGTTTTGATGACGATATTTTATTCACCAAAATAATACCTACGCTCTATGCTAGTTTTAAGATCACGGAGACGCGGGGAATCCCCTAAAATGAAAATATAAATAGCAAATAGGAAGTCGAGATTTCGGACGTTACCAACGGTATTTTAATTAATTGTTTGAGGAAAGAAAGAATGAAATACATTTATTGTTAGAGTGTAAACTCAAACGTTGATAGCCTGATTATGGACCGTTACTCCTGCGGAGCATTTAGTTCGGGAAATTCGGAACGAAAATAAGCATTAAAAAATTACATATTTTTCGTTCGAAACATACGTACCTACGTCGACATGGCCGACAATGACGGGCATTCGTCTTCGTTCCCCGTGGAGAAATTAAAGGGAAGTCAAGATTACTACAACTGGAAATTCGCAATGCGCATGTTCTTAGTGCATGAGGATTTATGGCGCTGTGTGGAATCTGAACCCAAAGACGGGAACATGGATTCGAAAGAAGAGAAAAAACAAATGAAGGCACTTGCTAAAATTTGTTTAGCTGTTCATTCCTCTGTATACTCGTATGTACGGAAAACAAAAACCGCATTCGAAGCCTGGAATAATTTGAAGGAGGCTTTCGAAGATAGGGGTTTGTGTCGGAGGTTGAGCCTTTTGCGGAGTCTCTTCGGATTGAAGATGAAAGAATGCGAAAGCATGGACGCATACTTGACGAAAATAACTAAGATCGCTCAGCAGTTGTGTGATATCGATTCCGCTTTGGAGGACGATTTTCTTGCTGTTATTATATTAAGCGGATTACCAGCGGACTATGATCCCTTAACAATGACTTTGGAAAACAGCAACATAAAATTGTCAAGTGAGATCGTAAAAGCTAAACTATTACAAGAACACCAGCGACGCGACGAGAATACGGAGACTGTTACTGCTTTGGTTACGAGAAAGAAGAAAACTATCATATGTTTCAGGTGTAAGAAGCAGGGTCATACGTTGAGATTTTGCCCCGAGAAGAGCAGCAAGAGCAAGGAGAAGCCGCACGTGAAGACTGACGCCTTACTAGCGGCGCTCTCTGTTGTGGTGCGGAGTGACATATGGTGCGTTGATTCCGGTGCGACGAATCATATGTGTCACGATAAGAACCTCTTCTGTGAATTTACTCGTATTACACCTATCGAGGTGAACGTTGCGAATGGTGACAAGCTGTCAGCGGTTGGTCAAGGAACCGTCAAACTTCAGTTAAAAGACTGTATAAAATTAGTTAGTGATGTTTATTACGTACCTAATTTATCCACGAATTTGCTGTCGGTGAGTGCTATGGCTCGTAAAGGTTTTGAGGCTAAGTTTAATGATATTGGTTGTGAAATTTTTAATAGAGACAAAGGTTTGTCAGCCACAGCCAGCCTTGTAAACAATGTTTACCAGTTAGACATAGTGAAATCTTTGGCATGTAGCGTAGCATTAGAAAGCGCCGATTCTGCCTCGAGTTCGGTTTCAGAGATCGCGGCTACTCTCCCAGAGGCTGCTGAGGATCCCATGGAAGCTGTGAACGCGGCAGAAGCTGTTGAGAATTCGTGTGTATCCGGTCCTGCCACATCGTCGAGCGGTAAGGAGAGTCAAGAAACGTGGCATCGTCGTCTTGCACACCTTAACTCGAGGAGTATGTACGCAATGAAAAAAGGATTAGCTACAGGTATTGATTATGACTATAATAATTTTCAGTCATGTGTAGCTTGTGTTGAGGGGAAGCAGACTAAAGTACCTTTTCCTAAAAAGTCTTTCAATAGGTCTAATGAAGTCTTGGGCCTAATACACAGTGATGTGGCTGGTCCCCTCACTGAGTCATCAATTGGAGGTAAAAAATATTTTTTAACCTTTACTGATGATTACAGCAGGAAAACGTTCGTGTATTTTCTAAGAGGCAAATCTGAAGTTTTCGAGCATTTCAAAAATTTCAAAGCTCTCGTAGAAAACCAGACTGCTAAGCGAATTAAAATATTACGAACTGATAACGGAGGTGAATATGTTAACGGCTCTTTTCAGGAATACCTAAAGAAGTCAGGCATCGTGCATCAAACCACGGTCCCGCATTCGCCGGCTCAGAACGGAGTCAGCGAGCGAGCCAATAGGACGATCATGGAGAAGGCCAGATGCATGCTTCAGGATGCAGGTCTGGACAAGCGTTTTTGGGCGGAAGCTGTAAGTACAGCTGTATATATTAAAAATAGATCGCCTTCAAAAGCTGTCTTGGGATCGACTCCTGAACAGAAATGGTCTGGTGTTAAGGTTGATGTAAGTCATTTTAAGATCTTTGGGTGTGTGGCGTACGCGTTAGTGTCACAGAGAAAAAAGCTGGATGCCAAAAGCAAGCGGTACATATTCGTTGGTTACTGTGAGGAAACCAAGGGTTACCGCCTTATAGACCCTGAATGTCCAACTACATGCATTAAGGCCAGAGACGTAGTTTTCTTTGAAAACAAATTCATTGCCAAAGAAAGCAATGAATCCAGCCGTGTGTCGCGCAATGATGTAATTCACATCAGTTTGACTCCTTATACTGATAAAAATAATTCTGACAGTACAACGTCACTCAGGGAAGAACAACCCGATGTCGAGTCTCCCGGTAGTTCAGCTGCGGACCCGTCTAATAACTCTACAGCTCTATCGAGAAGGGTGAGACGTCAGGAAGTAATTGAGGTAAATGACGCTAGTACTAGTTCAGATGATGGTTCGAATGACGCTTTGGATGGAACTTATGTTCCAAGCCCATCTTCGTATGACTCTGAGGACTCAAATACTCGAAGTTTTGTGAGTATGGAGGATTTCGAAGTGCACGGGAATTTGGCATTTGCGTTGAGTTGTACGAGTGAGGAGCCATCGACAGTGAAGGAAGCTCTGAGCGGGAAGGATGCTATTCAATGGCGCGAAGCAATGCAAGATGAATTAAAGTCATTTTCAGAGAATAATTGCTAGACTTTAACGAATCTAAAGGAAGGTCAGAAACCGGTGAAATGTAAGTGGATATTCAAAATTAAACGAGGTTTGAATGGAAAGCTATTACAGTACAAGGCTCGTTTAGTCGCTAAGGGGTTTACGCAAAAGTACGGCATAGACTACCAGGAAACCTTTGCCCCTGTTGTTCGCTATTCAACAATAAGGATGCTCTTCGCTATAGCCGCTGAATACGGTTTGAATATCAGTCAGTTAGACGTGAAAACCGCATTTTTGAATGGCGACCTGCATGAAGATGTTGTAATGGAGCAACCAGAGGGATTTGTTGTAAAGGGGAAGGAAAGGATGGTATATAAATTAAACAAATCCGTCTATGGTCTGAAGCAAGCCGCCAAGTGTTGGTATGAGAAAATAAACAGTGTGATTACGAAGAAGATGGCGTTCAAAAGATCTTCGGTAGAGCCATGTGTTTATTTTAGACACCAGGAAGGCAGGTTGACCGTCATCACCATTTACGTTGACGATATTCTTTTGTTTTCATCGTCAGATGAAGAAACGAGCGTCATTAAACGTCAATTAATGAAAGAATTTCAAATTAAGGACTTGGGTCAAGTTCATGAGTTCTTAGGGATGAGAGTGTGTAAAGAGAAAGACAAAATTACTCTTGACCGGTCGCACTACATCGGCACCATCTTGGACAGGTTCAAAATGTCAGACTGCAAGCCAGTTGGAACTCCAATGGAAGTTGGACTCAAACTGAATAAGGCAGAAACTAAGTTGGAAAACTGTGAGTATAGAAGTCTTATCGGTTGTCTCATGTATGTTGCAGTTTGTACCAGACCGGACATAGCTCATGCGGTTAGTTGTCTGAGCCAGTTCAATGAATGCTACTCTGAGATTCATTGGAAGGCAGCAAAGCGTGTGTTAAGGTATCTGAAGGGCACCATCAATTATAGATTGAGTTTCACTAAATCAGGTCTCGGAGTATATGGGTACGTGGATTCTGATTGGGCGTCATGTGAAGTTGACCGCCGTTCTTACAGTAGTTACGTTTTTAAGATAGGTAACTCTGTTGTCTCTTGGGAGAGTCGTAAACAGAGGACTGTCGCGTTATCCAGTACCGAGGCAGAATACATGGCACTTTCTGATGCTTGTAAGGAGGCTTTGTTTAAACGTACCTTCTTTAATGAATGTTTGAACTTAAAGTGTGTACCCTTGCTGCGTAATGACAACCAGTCAGCACAAAGGTTATGTGAAAATTCGATGTTTCACTCTAGAACGAAACATATTGATGTTCGACATCATTTTATTAGGGACATTGTTAGTAAACATTTGGTTGATGTTGAATATCTCTCCACAAATGAAATGGTAGCAGATATACTGACGAAACCTTTAGTGAAGGACAAATTTGATAAATTCGTTCCTCAGTTAGGCCTAGTTAAGGTTTTAGAGTAGTGTTTGTATTATTTGTCTGTCAACTTTTGTGTTGTGTTTTGTATGGAGAAGTAAGTAGAATGTTTTGTATGCTTCGTTATTGTGCTGTAACTTATAACGTTTGGTTTAAGGGCAGGTGTTAGAGTGTAAACTCAAACGTTGATAGCCTTTCAGGCTTATGAAAAAATAATATAGTGACAAGTGTCGGTCGCAAGAAAAAATCCCCCGGCTATATGTCTACGTGTGTTGATATTATATTTATTTAATAGTATCTGACGAGTTTTCCTAGAGTCTGACCAGCGAGTCGTGTCACAAAAAAAATGCGGCAATTTCAAAAAAACTGCTACGGGCAACACATTAAATTATATACTTATAGAGGAGAAAATAGATTTGATACTTGGAATATTTCAATAGTGTGATATATCATTTAGTTCAGAAGTCAGAACTGGAGTCTATGAGGAAATAAAGGAAATCCTCAAAATTTGATGGCATGTGCAAGACCGACGTCCATTTCAAAGACCATTTTATTTAGAGGGAAAATAAAAGGATGTAATTTATTAATTACTTATTTAATTATGAATCGTAATTAAAATCAGAATCTAGAAATTCGATACCTGATAATGAATCATCGGTATCATCTTCACTTTCACGGACCTGTATAATAAATGGAGCTAATTCAGTGTCTACAATTTTGTCTTTAATTTTATATTTATTTTCTACATTGATTACATGATCTGTACACCTTTTCCAATCTTCTGATGTAATGCTTGCAAAACATTCTCTAATTAAATTTTCGGTTTCAGAACCAGGTAAACCTATATTTTTACTGGCTACTCTTCGTTTTGCCAGACTCCAAATCATTTCTATAGCATTAAGGTCACAATGGTAGGGAGGTAATTTAATTACCTCGTGACCATGCTCCTTCAATATTTCTTCTGCTTCATACACAGGACTAACTTTGTTTTCAGTCACCAGGCACATCAACTCGGCTTTTGTAAAACACTCTTGATAAGGAATATTATTTTCACTGAGCCATTTCTGAATATCGGCCTTCAAATTCTGCATCGTCGGGGGTTTATTTATTTGTGTGACATGGTAACTTGCATTATCCATCACAATCACACTAGGCTCATTTAAATTTGGGATCAACATCTCACGTAACCATTTCAAAAAAATTGCACTGTTCATATCGTCATGATAATCTGCAGCTTTCGATTTTGTACTAAATACTAACAAAGCATTTGGGACAAAGCCCTTTTCTGATCCAGCATGCACTATAATATGTCTTTTTCCTTGAGAAATTTTATCCACTACACCAGAAGTAGAAGGCCCTTGCCATGACTTTTTTGGTCTGTAATTTTGATGTACGTAGGTCTCATCGATATACACAATCAATTTTCCTTCTTGTCTCTTTTCTTGAATACTTCTGAGATACCTTTGTCTCCAACCAGATATTTCGAAATTTTCCATAAGAATTGACCGTTCTTCAATATTTCTCTTAAATTGAAATCCATTCAGGTGCAAAATCTTCCTCAGTGTTTCACAACATCCTGAGAATCCGATAGACTCTTTAAGGTCAGCATGTAATGTTCTTAGAGTAGGAACTTGTTTCTTGACACAATAAAATTCATTTATTTTATTACGAATGGCTGATATGTCAAAACCATCTAAATCTGACACAGTTGGTTGGCGGGGACGTTTTTTCCCTGGCGTATTCCATTCGCCTTGATTAATCGAACCCTCTTTTTTAACTCTGCGCAATGTTCTAATGCTTACTCCTAAAAAAGATAACATTTCAAATGAGGGCAAGGCAATAAAAAATTGAAAGATTAAAGAATTTTGTTGATCACTAATATTATTGGTACCTGTGCGACCGAGCTTTGCTCGGGTTAAAATAGCTATAACCGAGAATAAGAATTACCTGTCATGGTCGATATTTTCGCCAAATAAGCAGATTCTGATTTATTATCCTCAGTAATCACTACTTCGAGTTCTTTTGCCAATTTTTCAATAGCTTTAATATTTAAATCATCCACGCGACCTAAAAACAAAATGAAAGTTTCAAATTAGTCATAAACCAAGTACGTAGTTCTTCGTGAATAAAAATACCATTTAAAAAAGTATCAAAGTCGGTCACTCAACTTACCGCAATGCGAAATAATTTCATCCAGTATCCGTTTCTTTTTCAAGAATGTATCATTTTCATCGCTTCTAACTTGATTGTGGTTACAAATCATTGTAAATAACATGCTTCTAACACTGCTTTTAATCGGTTTACTCATTGTATTTCGTTTTAACCGTTTTCAACTTCCAAATCAAAGGCACAGTGACAGGGCAACTACAAATAATTTGACAGCAAGTACGTCAGCCAATAGTTGCCATATGAAGAATTTTAATGGCTTGTGACACGACTCGCTGGTCAGACTCTATCTACTGCTTAACAATCCAATAGGTTATGGGCCCAGCACGCTTCCACTCTATTAAACTGAATAACGTGACATCATAACATTTTGATGTTACTGTGTTTGCACAGTAAATACATAAAGGGAAGTCATCCCACGGCAGACCGCAGTTACGTCTTGATGCCGAAGCGAGAAAGTCGAGTCATCATGAGAACTGTTATTTTTGTACTGTCGGTGCTCGGCGTACTGGGAGGCACTCTCGCGCAGGATGCAGCAGTGCGATGTGAGCTTTTTTAGATGATTAACTATATTGTAACTATTTTAAACGCGCTATCCCATTATATTGGTTTGTACAGAACTATCTCAGCTGTAAAGATTTCAACAAAAAATGCGTTTCTACAGACTAATTCAATAGAGTATAGAATAGAACGTATTGTTATTGTATTTATGTTGTTTTTTAAAGATAACAAGTATAATTAAGCATATACAATGCTCATACTGTCGAAATAAAACCTAAAATGTAATTTGTGTGGCGCGATTGTAATTTGTGTGGACTAAAGTGGCACACAAATTACGCCACCCAAATTACAGCAAAAGTGCATTTTTTTTGTCGAAACAATGAGCTTTAGGTAAATGACGATAGGAATATTGATTCTCGATAATCTTAACTATAAAATACTTAAATAGACATCATTGTAAAAGAGTTGAATTTACTGGCCACATAAATTACCTTGAAGGCTGACCAAAAACATCGTGTCACGAACTATCCTATTTTTCTAAATTACAGCAAAGACTACGGGTCCACTGCGATAATTAATCGAACGCGAACAAGTATGTCTTCAACGTAGTAACTTAAAAATGGAGTTAAATTGCTCAATCAATCAGTAACCAGCAGGTATTTGCGAGTCATTAAAAGTCGTTTGCGCGCGGGACAAACACATTCCGATCTCTGTATTTTTAAATAATGAGATTTCTGCATGGTTTTCTGCTATATAATATAGGCCAGGAAGAGCCCTTTTAAATCCTTTTTAGGGTTCCGAAGTCCACAAGGAACCCTTATAGTTTCGCCATGTCCGTCCGTCCGTCCGTCCGTCCGTCCGTCTGTCCGCACTATTGCTCGGAGATGCTTAAGTCTAGAGAGCTGTAATTTGGCATGAATATGCATATTAGTTACGCTGACAAAGTGGTACAATAAAAATTTGAAATATATTTTTTTATAGGGTACCTCCCCTACTCGTAAAGTGGGGATGTAATTTTTTTTTCTTGCGTACCCCATGGTGCGGCATATCGTTGAATAGGTCTTAAAAAAATATTGTGGGTTTGTTAAAACCATTTTTTGATTAAGTCATGCGTTTGTGAAATATTAAGCTTTAAAGTGCTATTTTTTGTTAGAGTCACGTGTCCCCCCCCCCCCTGCCAGCTAAATGGTGGTATTTGGATGGCTGAAAAAAATCACGGTTGTGGCATATATAACGTAGTTGAAAGGAAAACTATCAGAGCTAAGTAGGCTGTACAAACTTACGAGTAATAGTCGACCAACTTATAATGATGATTTTTCTCGAGCGGCAGGGGCGTCGGGCGGGCACGTCATACCACAGGCTAGCTAGATGCTAATAAGTCTTAGAAAGGTACTGTGGGCATCCTCAACTTCGGAACCCTATAATTTGCGCGTGGCCCGACACGCACTTGGCCGTTTTTTTTTACATAAATGTTTTACGACAATCACAGAAAAAGTTGTATTCATTTGTCTGAGCGAAACTACGCGTGTGACATACCTCACAGCTATGCTAATCGTACATTTTCGGACTTTCAATATATTTTTTTGCGTATTAATAGCTCATTATCATTAATTAAAGGCTTTGCCTCATCATAAATGATGGGAAAGAATTCAACCATATTTTTGTTTTTTTTTTTTGCAAGCATGGGACATGCAAAAATCTCGTGTTGAAAATTCACCCTTTTAAGCTTAATATTTCATAAACGCATCCTTTAATCAAAAAATGGTTTCTACAAACCCACAATATTTTTTCAAGACCTATTCAACGACACATCAAGGGGTACGCAAGAAAAAAAAATACATCCCCACTTTACGAGTAGGGGAAGTACCCTAAAAATAATATTCCAAAATTTTATTGTACCACTTTGTCGGCGTAACTAATACGTATATTCATGCCAAATTACAGCTTTCTAGAACTGAGCATCTCCGAGCTATGCTGCGTACAGACGGACGGACAGACGGACAGACATGGCGAAACTATAAGGGTACCTTGTGGACTTCGGAACCCTAAAAATTACCAACTTGCAAAAAATCAAAAACCTAGGTTTTTGATTTTTTTCGAGTTTGTAAAAAGAAAATGTTGTATGGGATACAGGTATCGCTCTCACCATCAATCCCCATACTTGGGCCAAACTTATTTATTTTTTTACTAACTCAAAAAATTATAACTAAAAAACGTGCTTAGAATCGATAGCTGATTCTGTGGGTAAAATATCGTCACAATGTTTTGCTGGACCCTGTATACATATAATTTACATTTTCAAATAACTATAAAGCTTCAACAAGTCTTCAATAACTTGGCGTCCAGTTATTAGGTACCTACAAGTTTTACTATACATATTTTGTAGGACACAACATACACGGATGGTGATTTGTGCTCCTTATAACAGATTTTCCACCTCTAGGAAATTCCTACAACTAAGGATTCCCGCAGCCCATAGATCGAGCGTTGTGTTCATTTTCTTTACCTACACTTATCTATCTATACACCACTTACTTATAATAGGGATGACGACAGGGTGAAGAAATCGAAATTCTAATTAGTCCGTCAGTCAGGTAATAAAAAAATATTAGACACGTATTTTTTGTTTTATCAAATTAACAAAGAATTACTAAGTTAAAACGCATTAAAGTTGGAGAGTGGGGGCGAACTTGTTGAAACTTCTTACTCATGTTTTATAATATAAACACCCTGGCCATATAGTTTTTTTTAATTGATACACTTTTACTTTATAATATTCTATTTTTTCTATTCCTTGTCAATCTACTTTTTACGTATGACATAGTAAATGCATGTCCCAAATTAATATCTTTTTTTTTTTTTTTTTTTTGGTTATGGCACTAGTGAACTGTGTGCCAGTGTCTAGTAAAAACTTTAGGAAACTCGCGATTAAAAATAGGATAGGAAAGGAACACAGTAGGATTTGATCAGGAAAGTTGTGGGAAAGAAAATGAAAAAGGATGATAAAGGAAAAAATACATATTTATATTTTAATATCATTTAAAATTATGAAAGAGGATAAAATATTATAATACATACGAGGGTACATTAGAAGACAAGATAGGCGTGTAGGCAGAGGAACGTTTAGGGAGCAAAGGCTGGAAAGGAATAAGGATCGGTCGTACAGAGGGCAGGAGAAGAAAACATGATCCATATCACATAGCTCAGCCCCACACTGACAGGTTGGAGAGTCTAAGATCCCGAGTCTAGCAAGGTGAGAAGGAGTACTCACGTGACCCAAACGCATGCGCATTAATATAGATACGTTTCTTTTTGAAAAAGTAGATTTTGCAAACCACGGCTTGACAGGAATTTCTGGTTGAATATTATAATAATGACGACCTTTAACCTTGCCACTCTCTGACCAAAGCCTACTCCAAGACTCCCGGAGTGAAGCCTTGGGCAAAGAAACAAGGTCATGAGAATAATTTACGTACGAACAACTGTCACCAAACTGCACCGCATCCTTAGCAAGAAGGTCAGCTCTTTCATTGCCCCTGATGCCAGCATGACTTGGGATCCAAACAAACTTTACATTCATACCCCTATTATTAATAACTATGAGCTTTTCTCGAATCATAAATATGATAGGAAAGTATGGCTTGCTTTTAAAAGGAAATTTATCTAAAGCTTGAAGAGCACTCAAGGAATCTGTGAAAATAATTGTTTTGGAAAGCTTCATTAATAATACATACTCCACTGCATTTAGCAAACCCAGGCATTCTCCAGTAAAAACTGAAGATTCAGGAGGTAATTTTATCTTCTGGACTATATTAAATTGAATATGGACTATCCCCACACCAACACAACTCTCATTAGAAAACTTAGATGCATCGGTAAAAATATAGTGATGACCCTGCCATTCATTATGAAGATTTGAATTAAATTTTGCAATAGTTCCTGCATCGTTTTTGGCTAAACCCGATTTATAGACTATCTCTGGAGAGACTAACAAGGATTCATAACTATTACAAAAAATGGGCAA
This sequence comes from Aethes cnicana, assembly GCA_963971205.1. Lineage (NCBI taxonomy): Eukaryota > Metazoa > Arthropoda > Insecta > Lepidoptera > Tortricidae > Aethes > Aethes cnicana. The sequence goes on from OZ020283.1 coordinate 5,116,925, forward strand.
GGCATATTGACGGTAAATACGAGATTGGATAGACATTAATTTACGATAACTAAGAATTAAAGTCGGAATTTTTTTATGAAGCCAGTATCTTGATTCCGAAACTAATCTATTTAAAATCTCTAATTTTGGAAAAAGAGGGTGATTGGAAAAATGTATAAGTCTGAACAAAAATCTATCTGATAAATATTGTCTACGAAGATTCAAAGGAGGCTCACAACACTCAACCTGTAAGGCATTTATTGGGCTACTTTTCATAGCACCAGCTATAATTCTCATTGCTTTGGATTGAATTTTATCCATTTTTCCCATTCCTGCTTTACTTTCTCCATCAATCAGGAAAGTGCCATAGTCCAAAACACTCCTGATGAGAGCGTTATATAAAAGTTTTAAAGTAAATGGATGGGCACCCCACCAAACTCCAGACAAACATCTCATTATATTCAATAAACGCTCACATTTATTTACAACATGTTCAAAATGGGGGAGACCAGAAAGCTTCTTATCTAGAATAATCCCTAAAAATTTTGCTTGGTTTTTAATTGGAAGAGGCAAACTGTTATAAAAAATTTGGACGGGAGGAACAATGCGCATTCTCGAAAAGATTACAACATTACTTTTAGAAACAGATAATTCCAGACCATTATTATTTAACCAAGTTCTAAGCAAGCTAAGGGAGAATGTTAATGTATCGCAAGCTATATTTAAATTACTATCTACAGAATACAAAAGTAAATCGTCAGCGTATTGTAAAATGTTAGCAGAGTTGTTTAAAGACGATTCTAGATCAGATGAGTAAATATTGTATAAAATTGGACTAAGAACCGACCCTTGAGGAAGTCCCTTAAAAACAGACCGAGTAAATTTTGTTGAATCATCAACATAAACAGAAATAAACCTATGTGACAGAATATTCACAATAAACGTAACTAACAAATGAGGAACCTCAAGATTGATCAGTTTTTCACGAAGAATAGAAATTATAACATTATCATATGCAGATGATATGTCTAAAAATGCAGCTACAACCTTCTTATTATTAGATAGGGCAATCCTAATGTCAGTAGTTAGAATACTAATACTGTCAATTGTGCTTTTGGCTTTACGGAAACCGAATTGTGTATTAGAAAGGAGGTTTTTGTTTTCAATGTGCCATTCTAACCTGTTCTTGACAAGATGTTCTGCAACCTTAGCTATCACAGAAGAAAGAGCTATGGGCCTATAAGAAGATGCATCATTAGAAGGCTTATTAGGTTTTATAATTGGTATTACTTCCTGAGATCTCCATGAGGCAGGAATATTTCCGGAAACTAATGCAGAATTGATTAATTGTAATAAATAATTCAGAAAGGTATCATTTAAATTGGACAAAAAAGAGTACATAATTCCATCTTCACCTGGGGCAGAGTCCTTCACATAAGCCAGGACGCCTTTTATCTCGTTCATTGTAAAGAGAGATGATAAAATATCAGGGTTAATGAAATTTAAAGAAACTGGAGAAATATTATTACTATATTCTGGAACAGTAGAAGGAGCTAATCGATCGAGAAACTGAGAAACCAGAGTCACAGGAAGGTTAGAAGAATGTGATGTATTAAAAGCCGATCTAAAACGTTTTATATTCTTCCATACAAGAGAGGCACAAGTGTTTGGAGACAGAGAAGCGCAAAAACTCCGCCAGCCTTGAAATTTTTTATTTCGGAGGAATTCTCTAGTACTGTTAATCGATTCTTGAAGTAAAACCAGATTTTCATTGGACATATCTAATGCATATTGTTGTTCAATGCTTTTTCGCCTACGAACAGCCTGAGAACACTCAGCATCCCACCAAGGAGGTGAGGGCACTTTAGAAGGAGAATCTCCTTTAGACGGAAACACCTCATCAGCAACTTCAATTATACATTTTGCTAAAGCAGAAGAACTTTCATTTTCATTGCCGTGAAGAATCTCTGGAAGTTGATTAGTCTTGGTTAACAAAATTGTTCTAAATGTATCCCAGTCAGGATTATTCAATCTGTGTTTGATTCGAGAGCTTCTTTTTTTAATTGAAGATGGACAATCAATAGAAGTAGTAAGAAGAAGAGGGAAATGATCACTGCCAAATGTAGAAGAGAGGGGAGACCAGGATATAGAAGATGCCAAGTCAGGCGTAGAAATAGACAGATCAACAGCACTTAAATTCTCACCAGGTCTGGTTCGGCGAGTAGGAGATCCAGAATTTAAAACACATAAATTTAAGTCATCTAAAATATCAGCCAGTTGAGCACCAGCACTATTAGTCATGCTGCTTCCCCAAGCCTGGTGATGTGAATTTAAATCCCCAAGGAAAAGAAAGGGTCGAGGAAGAGAACTAAGAAGAGAATTAATTTCATCAAGAGCAGAGGGTGTAGCACGGGGAAGATAAACAGAAATCAAGGAAATTCTACCAATGGTAACTCCAATTATACTAACTTCAGAATTTATAGAAATATTTGAAAATGATATTCTAGAAAATGATAGAGAATTTTTAAGTAATAAGGCGACTCCGCCATATCCATCAGCTCTATCATGACGTAAGCATACATAACCGGGAACACCAAAAGTGTGCCCAGACTTTAACCAAGTTTCAGAGAGGGCTACAATCACAGGATCGTACCTATTAATAATATAAATTAAATCCGATTTTTTAGGAACTACACTCTGGCAGTTCCATTGTATTATTTTCATTTTGAGGTTTGGAACCATTATTAACAGTGAAAGGACGATTAATCAATTTATTTATCATGGCAACGTGGGACGGTTGTAAAGAATCACAATTAATTAAGTATGAAATAAGTTCTAAAATAATATCTTTGACATCTTTTGTTTCAGAATTCGAAGTGGCCACTAAAGCACATCCATTTGCAGTTGGAGGAGGCTGGAATTCTTTCAAAATTGCATTATGTGCAGCTCGATCATAACCCTGAACCGACTTTGGGGGGGATCGGGGTTTAGTAAATACAGTCTTCTTATAAGAAATATTTTTACTACCATTTGCAGAATTGTTATTTTGTGACATACTGAATGTTGAAGATGGTTTCGTTATTAAAATGTCAGCAAAAGATTTATGTACTGCAGGATGACTTTTGCATGCCTCAGCATAAGATATACAACTGTGGGCCATAGTATTTTTAATTTCCTTTTGTCTATTAAATTCTGGACACGCTTTGCTAGTTGCAAAGTGGAAACCAGAGCACATAATACAAGAAGCAGTGTCTTCTTCTATTGTGCAAGATTCTCCTAAATGATCTTGGCCACATTTGTAACATCTTGGCTTCCCTGATCGACATTGATTTTTAGTATGACCATACCGACAACATCTAAAACATTGTATTGTGGGAAAAATATAAAGGTCGACCGGCAATGCATTATAACACATAAAAACCCGCTTCGGCAGGACCTGACCGTCAAAAGTAAGAACTACACTTTGTGTAGGTTTCCATGAGGTTTGACCACTCTCTGATGAAACTTTATAATTCAAACGACGGACCTTTAATATTTTACCACAACCAATCGGTGTAGTTATGTTCTCTTGTATTTCCTCAATACTCCAGTCTACCGGAACCCCACGAATTAGACCCATTCTCACAACATTGAAGGTTGGAATGAATGCCTTGAAATTGTTTTTATTGAGCAGAGTATCATTATTAATAAAGTTATTGGCATCAGAGTGAGACGTGAAAGATACAGCACATCTATTGCGGCCTATGCGTTTGACACTGCCTGGAACTATGTTCTGAATGAAATTTTTTTTCAAAAAATTTCCAAATGTTATTGGGTGCAGAATGGTGGAATCATTAGGTGCAGTTTCAATTTTTTGGACATGTACCAAATAAGGAGAAGCATCACAAGCAAGATACTCCTTCCTACCAACCAGAATGGGAGCTGAAGCTTGTGCCGAGGGTACATCCTTAGAAGAGGAAGCACTCTCTACCAAGACGTCAGCCTTTTGAGTTTGTTGATCATTCGATGATACGAATTTAGAAGCACTCTTGTCCGAGACACCAGCATTTTTAGTTCGAATATACGGTGGCATGATGAATTTATGTTTGAGATTGTTAGTTGGAACAAGAGAACTATCCGCAACGCATGAGCAGCTATTGTCTGATTCTTCAATATTATCTTTATCATCATGTTTCTTTCTCCTTTTACCGCAAGATTTGCATTTTTTATTGCAAGTTTTCCTTTTCCTCACTTCACGAAACTCGCCATCACTTTTAATTATGGAGCCATCAGTCTCCATACCGCTCTGATCATCAGCGGAAAAACTATTTGCGCCTCCCTGGGAGACCGTAATATAACTCGCAACAACTGGGGGATTCAGGTCTAAACCCGAATCCCCCGCCGAAATATCAGGCGGATCGTTCATGCAATCACCATACACTCATATATTTACAAAGACTTACCAGAAAAACAGCTATTATATACACTAAATACTGAAAAATAAACTACATACAAAAATTATACACAAAAATATACAATCCTGACCAATTAAATCCAATAAAATCAATTTTTTCAATTTTACAACGAAAAACTAAACCGCTCTCAACGAAAGTTTCCCGCCGTTTTTTTCCAATATCTTTTTGTTATTACTTCTCCTAGTAATAAGTGAACTACGTCACCGTTAGGTATAAATCGTACCTAACCGTGACGTCACGCGACATTTCAACTCAATATATCTCCGTATACGTTTGATTACGAGAAAAAAGAAAAAATACGTGTGCAATACTTTTCAATAATCTTTCTGATAGACTAAGGAAAAAAAAGTTGTCGTCATCCCTATTCAAAAACTACCGGTCGTATTGTCACAAAATTAGGTATGGGGTTGTTTCAGATATAGGTAACACGGGTCAACATTTATAGAAGAAATCGCGGGCAGCAAGCAGTTAGTCAAGATGTGTGTGAAGTCCCCAATCCGCGCTGGGCCCGCGTGGGGACTATAGCCTAAACCCTCTCGTGATGAGAGGAGGCCTGTGCCCAGCAGTGGGACGCAAATAGGCTGTAGTAGTAAGCAGTTAGTCATAAAAAGAAGGTACTTAACTATTAAAGTTAAATTAAGTACCCTTCTTTATCGTGTCTTTTTTAGTAAATCTTGATATAAAAACACGATTTTTAGATTATTTTTGTAGTGGTCTTGAGTCACTTCTGTAAAACACTATAGCATAGCACAAGTTGAAAGGCACAGCTCTTAAACCGTTGGCACTGAGTCTATTATTACTTAATCAGCGCGCCTTCTAAGTTGTTTCGTACCACCAATATACTTTATTCTTTATTATTGTTTAATACCTATTTTTTTCGTGTCGCGTTTGATTAAGTAATTTGTGGAAGACTACACGATTTTTACTGTACTTAATTTTCGACAAACTATCGAACTACTCTTAAAATCATGAAACAAGCTAACTTTTTTTACATAACCCCAGGCCAAAAGTTTAGAAACAAAGTTATTTTTGTTTATATTTAATGTTTCAATTATAACCATTGTGTATTGTTATAAACGCAAAAGTTACTTTAGGCAGCCTCAAAAGATCATTTAAAACTACACTCGAAGTAGCTACTAGTTCAAACATAAATTTGGAAGAAGTTACAAATCGAACTTTTTCTACAATTTTCTACGAAATGTTAATTTACAATATTATTAAAGAGAATTTTAGTTACACAATGTTGAAATGTTCTAGTATCGTTTGCATTCTCTTTTGTTTCCGAAAACAGTATTTAATATGAAAATCAAAGTTTATAATTGTCATATTAGCTTATTTCCATATTTTTGACCTGGGGACATACAGTCTAATCTAATATTGCTTAATCCGCGCGCCTTCTAAGTTGTGTCGTGTCCATTTATTCTTTATTATTGTTTAATTTTTTTTTCGTGTCGGATTTCATTACTTAGTGCAAAATACGATTTATTGTCTTGTAAATAAAAACATGTTTATCGTAATAGACAGGTTAGTACTTAATTTTTGACAAATATCGAACTACTCGTAAAATCAGGAAACGTGCTATTTTTTTTTAACATGCTGCATATTTCGATATTTTTCTAAAAGGAACGCTTTTATTAAAATAATTTAAATGACCGAAGCCGTGGTGGCCTAGTGGTTCGACCTACCGCCTCTCATGCAGAGGGTCGGGGTTCGATTCCGGCTCGCACCTCTAAGTTTACTCATATGTGAAATTCAATTTGAATTTACCACTGAGCTTTTCGGTGAAGGAAAACATCGTGAGGAAACCTGCACGCATCTGCGAAGCCATTCAAAAATGTGTGTAGTCCCCAATCCGCACTGGGCCCGCGTGGGGGCTATAGCCCAAATCCTCATGATGAGAGGAGGCCTGTGCCCAGCAGTAAAATCTTATTAAAATACATTGAACTTTTATTACGTACAGTTTTGGATATTTTTAAGCGAAAATTGTTGGTGAGGCCCACCTTTAAATGGTTATAAAACCTAACGAATTCGATTCTTTGAACTGAAAAATGGTTAAAGCAATCAAATAAAAAAAAACATTTAAATATACCTAATTCAACGATACCACACTTGACATCCTAATTTTCACAAGAACAGTTTAATTTTCGCCTATTAATTGTGTTTCCTTTACAGCCAATAGTAATACAAGATGTTCGGACCCCAACGCGATCACAAGAGAATGTGCTCCAAATGAAGCGTGCAGACCAACTTGTGCTCAGCCAACTCCAGGGCCTTGCCCTAAAAATTGCGTGGTAAATGGGTGCGAATGCCCGCCTGGCTTGGTTCTTTCAGATAGGGGTGGAAGGTGCATAAAGCTCGAGGACTGTCCACGTAAGTAATTTAGATACCTAGTACTTAGGTACTTAGTGGTTAGGGGGGCATAGGTCAGGATCCATCACCCCAACAGCCTATTTGCGACCCACTGCTGAGCACAGGCCTCCTATCATCACGAGAGGGCTTGTGCTATATTCCCCACGCGGGCCCAGTGTGGATTGGGGTCACACACATCCTTGAATTAATTCGCAGGATCCTGCCTATAAGAAAAGCTCAGAAACTTCCCTTTCTAAGATTCTAAATTGAATGCAATATCAAATAGAAATCGACAGGATTAAAGTAATAACTTTGTTTTATTTCTTTTACGGGAGCTATCTATAGGTATTACATTCAGACAGCTTCTTCCAGAGCAATTTCAATTACTTTTGTTACATTTACAGTACCCAATCAATTTTGCTTTCATCTTACCTGAAGACTAACTTAAAGCACCAATTTCTGTTACAGTAACGAATGCAACATGTAACGGCGATCCAAACGCCTTTATAAAAGCTAACCCATTAGCTTGTCCATCAACTTGTGATGCTCCAAATGCTCCACTATGTAAGAGGCTTGGTCCAGCAGTGGGGTGCGAATGCAAACCAGGATATATCCGATCTAAGGATGGCGGCAAATGCATTCTCCCTAACCAATGCCCAGGTAATTTGTCTCAAGCTAATCTATGTCTTAATTGACGTCCCAATTTCATTCCAGAAAATGAATAATACTTTTTCATGCCGTTGTTACAGGTGGCAATCCATGTGGAAAAAATGCCAACTTCGTGTATTGCAAAGTAGAGTGCCCAAATAACCAGTGTCCGGTAGACGACAGTAGAGGAATTATTGCTTGCGATCCAGCTTATCCGTGTCCTAGCGGCTGTGCATGCAAGCTTAATCATAGACGCTCTATTGATGGCAAATGTATTTTAGCTTCAAATTGCCGTGAGTACTGAGTACGATTTTGAAAAACGTTAGGTAATCATTTCAACGACATTGAAACTAATGTTTAAAATTATTTCTACAGCTCCAGTAAATTGTACACGTCAAAACGAGATATGGTCGCCGTGCCCTTCCGAATGCCGTCGAGAGAACTGTGCCGATGTCAACAATCAGCCGACTACGTGCAATACTTTGGTCCTCAACTGCCAACCACAGTGCATCTGCAAGAAGGGATATTTCAGAAACGACCAAGACCTTTGTATTCCCGCCAGTCAATGCCGTAAATGAACATTTTCTTAGTGATTATTACCTATATACTATACTACCTAGTTACTTACGTACGTCCACTACATTTTCAGAATCACTTTCAAATTAAGCGTTTAACTGGGTGAACCGTCGAAGTAAGCATTTTTATTTAGGCTACTTTTTATCCCGGAACAACGCAAAGTTCCCTTGAGAATACTCAAACTATTGTTAAATAAAACGATATCAAAAAACGGGAAGAAAAAGGAAAAAACCACGAGCGCAGCGTCTCCGTTTCAGCTTGGAAAAAAATGCTTTCGTATAATCGTATCATGGAATAATCGTAAATTATTAATTTATTCAATAAGCCCCACTTGCACCAAGCCGCTATCCTCTTAACCCACGTCAAATTCATACAAATAAATCTGAGATAAGCGGTTAACCCGAGGTTAGCGGCTTGGTGCTTAATAAATCAGGATCTCCGCCCGATTTTCGGCTGTTCTCTACAGTCCACCTTAGGTCTCAGGGTAGGCAACGCCTTCGAGATCTTGTGGTTTTGATTGCGGTGTCCGCAGTGACCGTTTGCCATCTCAGGTAGCCTGGTGTGCCTATACTACCTAATCTAACTTACCTGCTGTGCCTACATAAAAAGGTCGCATTTCTCAACCGATATAGAATATACATATAGGTTTTTGGATGTATATACTATACTACTAATAATATACAATAATTAAAATTAATTATTATTAATTGAATAAATTATTTATTAATTTTCTGTATATACATACAGTAAATTTTTCTAAAAATCGTTATTTTGTGTTCAGTATAGTTACCTATATATTCCCCTAGACTTGATAGTTTCTTTTAATTTTCAAGTTTCAGACGCGACCTCTTCTACACAGTATATACGAGTAGTATAGTATGTCCGGATTTAACTCGAAAGTTACTGGACGGATTGCAACAAAATTTGGTTTGGGGGTAGTTTATAACACTGGTCAACATATAGACTACTTTTTATGCCGAATACATGCACAGTTCCCGCGGGAATGCTATAAACGTATTCCACGCGGACAAATTCGTGGGCAGAAGCTAGTTAAATATAAAATGGTGGAGCTATGGATTCCAAAATATAAAAAAACTGATTAGAGCTACGGAATAAGTAATTCACTCGCAATACAGGTCTCAGAGCGACTCCTTTATTTACAGCTATCAACCAACCATGCAGCGACCCCAATGCGGAGCGCGTTGAATGCGCACCAGTGGACTCGTGTCGACCAACTTGCGCAAAACCAAACCCTGGGCCCTGCATACTGAGTTGCAAATTGAATGATTGTGTCTGTAAGAAGGGATTCATACTATCCGCAGCAGGAACTTGCATTCCTGTAGATCAATGTCCAAGTAAGTAACTACTTTGATCATCTTGAGGTAGGGTTACTAGATCAGACAACTGCATAAGTGCTATAACCCCTTAAACATTACAATGTCACAGGCGGACACGGCCTATAAAAGCACGATTTCGAACACAATTCGAATGAAATGTTTGCGTGCGAGGACGTCTGTACACTTGTAAATGTTTATAAATGTACCAGTACGAGGGCCGACGATTCACTCTCCATCTCCGGATGAAACAAAATTGACGGTACCAGGCGAGTTGGGCGCGAGTTGCGCGCAGGCTAGATTCAGGCGGGTGATTCCGTGGCCATTCTGTACGAAGTGCTATTAAATATTCTGTGACAAAGTGTTAATTTTACACTTGATCAAACGAAATGTGCGGATGTTAGATGAAAAAATATCGATAAAACACCGAAAAAATATTATTTTTAAGGAACCTATTTCAAAAATCAAGCCGCTTGTTTTTTTTTTTTTTAATCCAAATAAAAAAAAATCTAAATCAAAATATTTATTCAGCAAATAGGCCACATCTGGGCACTTTTACACTTTAAAACCAAGCTAAAAAGACAAAGCAATAAAAATTAAAAAAACCGACGAATTTAACAAAAAAATTGCTAAAAACAAGATTATGTCCGGCAACTCACTAGCCAATGGGGTCAGCAGCGGCATTACGTTGGGCCATCCGTTTGTAAAGTTTTTCAATACGAGTGGCGCGCAATTCAATTTCGTATAGAAAACCTACTTCACGCACCTCGCCCTTTGACATTGAGTTTGAAGGTGTTTTTTGCGTTTGTCTTTTAATTCGGTTTTTTACAGCCAAACCAATAAAATGCAAAAAGAATGAAGTATTCAACCCATGCCGCATAAAATGCCCTCCGCAAACTTGTGCATCCATTTACTCCTCCTACGACTGCAGTAAGGTGAATACTAAATGCGAACCCGGTTGCGACTGCATTTCAGGGTACCTGAGAAATGGTACTGAAACAGATCTGTGCATACCTAGCAAATTATGTCCACCACGTAAGTTAGAACAAGTTTTAAATGAATGAGTATTATTGTAGTATTTTAACCATGTCTTTATCAAAAATGTTAAAGACTTAGTAGTCTGATAAACAGTGATTATTTTCGATGTACCTTTAATATTTTAACATTGATTTTTATAACCTCTTTAGCAATACCAGTATGTGGACTCAACGAACACTATGAAATCAACAGAAATAAATGTGAGTTGTCGTGCAAGAATAAAGATCGTCAGGCCCAGATCGGCCCCTGCCTACCAACCAGTGGGTGCTTCTGTGATGCCGGCTTCGTTAGAAACAAAAATGGAATATGCGTGAAACCTCAACAATGCCGTAAGTATGCCATAAAAATCAAGGACGTCTTCGTCCCAATGATGTGAAGTCTTATGGTCTCCTGTCTCAGTTGTAGCTCCCATGATATTCTTGTCACTTTGGTATCCGAAAAAAAAACAATTATAAAATGCATATGGAGTAAGTAATGGGAGCAACATATAAAATTATACGCGCTGATACTCAAAATTGATTACATTGGCTATAAAATAAAATAAACTTGATTGCAACGAGGATAAAACTATTTTTACTATTAAACTTAATCCAAAGCATCCTCGACTATATCGACGGCTCCTACGTAAATCATCGAAAGTAATTTTAGCTACTTTTCAGTAGGTAGAGAGTTTTAAAGTTTGTTTTTCGCATAACTTTAAAAATATGTGTTTCTCAATAACCGTGCTTTAGCAATTGTTAATAAATAAATGAAGCACTTTCTTTACAATACATTCGTTAATGAAAATCTGTTTCAGTTTACTGAAAAACTGAGTTTCGATAGTATATGGCGTAATGATAACCATACTTATTTCGTATCGAAACTGAGACTTGCGATTATTTACATCGGACTTGTCAGCTAATATAGTATCGAAACTGTTGCTTTATGTGGATGTTTTTCTAAGTTTCGATGTTATTTCATAAAAAAAATGACATCTAAAATTGTTGTTTTTGCATCAAAGTCGCTTTAATTATCCAGAATCTCTTTTACTGTTCTGGTGCAACTACGTACCTACTGTTTTATTTATTTTAATAGCCTTTCGAAACGCGTACCTATGCACTCAAGGTGTTAGCAAATTCACACAAAATCACGTTTTCCTCACTGTCGACGACGATGAAACTATCACAGCTAAGTAGGCTGTACAAACTTACGAGTCATAGTCGACCAACTTATGAAATGATTAAAAAACCAATGATTTTTCTCGAGCGGCAGGGGCGTCGGGCGGGCACGTCATATCACAGGCTAGCTAGATGCTAATAAGTCTTAGAAAGGTACTGTGGGCATCCTCAACTTCGGAACCCTATACTTTGCGCGTGGCCCGACACGCACTTGGCCGGTTTTTCTTATTTCTTCTGTAGACAGAGAAGTATAGTTTGCTTAAATAATTCGTTAAATGTGTTTTATATTTAAACAACGTATTGACGCAAATAAAGAAATAGTTATTTGTTATGCAAGGCTGCAAAGTTGTTGTTTGCTGTGAGTGCGTGATTGAGACCCGAGTGAACGAAGGATTCTAGGGTTGAACCACGAGCGAAGCGAGTGGTTCAAATATAGAATCCTGAGTGTAACGAGGGTTTCAAGGCACGAGACAGCAAACGACTTTGCTGCTGAGCGCAACACAAAATTTTTCACCTCACGCGCGATTTTTCGGGAAGAAGACTTAGTTCGGCGTCACGTACAGTTTGTGCTAACTCTGGAGGAGTTAAATTCGTATCTTCATCGCTAAAATCGCTCATATTTTCTTTATTACTTCGTATAAGTATTTTAAATTACAAAACCAGCAATCTAAAACTTTTTTTTATTTTATTTTTTTAATGTTTTTTTTTCCGGAGGTTGCGTTCCAAATCACTCCTACTCGTAGTACAAAAGTAAAGTAACGGCGGGTCGAAAGTAACAAATGCTCTCTAAGTTTATCCAATGGTCGAACACCGCTTCACAGCCGCCAGGTGATAGCCGGGAGAGCGCCCCCCACACTTGCATTCAGGCGCCGAGTGCGCCACGCGCTTTTAGTTTGTGTGACAGGACGCTTTGCGTTTTCGCAAGTCAAAAGTAAGTTTTTCGACGTTTTCTTATTTCATGTTTACGTGGACGTAAAAGGATAGTAGTAATCTGAATGTTCGCATATCCATTCTTGATTAGATTGATTGTACATTGTTAAAATTCATTTTTATGTAACATGTTCCGTTTTAAGGTTATATTACACGTTTTAACAAAAATGAGGACGGGTACAAAAGTAACATAGCCCTATGGGTACAAAAGTAACGTGTTACTTTTGTCCCTGTAAAGATTTAATTACATACATCATATTTTTGCTTGTCTTTTCTTCGATAGAATGCCGCGACAACGCATAAGAACTACTGCACGAGGAACTACCGACACGGAAGTGTACCAAAAAGCGGCTGAAGAGCCTTTCAAAGATGGTGCAAAAATTAGCAACAGTCGACCAAATAAACAATGGATACAATGTGTTGAATGTAGAAAGTGGTCCCATGCAAAATGCGTGGCCGATGACTAAGACCACCATGTACCATAATTGAGAGTCTCAGTAGAAGAATGATACTAAATAGTCCGATTATAAAAGAATTATTAACACATATTAACGATCTCATTACGTAAACTAAAAATATTTTTAATTAATTTGTTTTCTTAAAATATATAATTTTCGAGCATTTAAATTGTAGAAGCTTATACGTGCTAGTAATACGAAGTCTTCAAATGAATAATTTGTGATTTAACATGTAATATCGTATTAATTACCAACCCCTTTCTCTTGTTACTTTCGACCCACAACGTGTTACTTTCGGCCTGCCTACGTGGTCGAAAGTAACGACGGACATTTTTTTTTCAACTCTCTGTTATTCATATAAAGCACACTACAATACAATAAATTGAGTTACTAGTATAAAGAACATAAACTGAATTTACATATGGTTATATTTATTTAATGATAAGAGTAATACCTAGTCAGAAATCAAGGTAAAAGTACAAAGTGTTACTTTTGTACCCGGTCTCCCCTACTTCAAGATTCAATTATTCATTGAATACAGTTAAAATATACACATATTTAAGTATTTTTGTGATAAAACATAGTGAAATAATGAAATACATCTGAAACGGTGTATTATTAATATAATTTTATTAATGATGATATTAAGTAAATTGAACCTTTATTTTAATAAAACTCTCACGACGAATTGCCTTTCAGAACGTATCGTTGTTTTTTTTATTGTGACAGTGGCGTCATGCGTCGTTCGAATTTCAAAAACACTTTCCGCGCTAGCGGATAAAAACAACTTTTGCGCTCGGATATCAAGCTGCAAAACGACCACTTTCGAGCCAGTGAGGTGAAAAAACCTTTACTCCGTATGTGAAAAAAAAAGACAATTGTCTCGGTTTAGTTTGCAGTTTCTTGTTCGCTGTTTGCGAACATGGTGGAGTAAGTACACTTGTTTAAATATTAATAGTATTTTTAAGACAGATGCTCAAAAAGAAAATTTTTGAATCAATGTTTAGCGTGCGAAAAGTTTTTCATTTTCGAACGAGCGCTTTTTGTTTTTCGACAGCTAGTGATCGTGCGTATAGTTGTTTTTTTACGCACTAGACTTTTTTGTTTTTAAAGCTTGGTCCTGTTTGTTTTTGCTTTTTTTCGCTAGTGTATAAAGTACTTATAAGTAGTAAAGTACATTTACAATACGTATACACGACTTATTTATATATACGTAGATAAATACATAATTTCATATGGTCTTATATTATGATATACGTTATTTTTCAATTTAACATATGTATTCGAAGAACAATGAAATCTGCCAAATTATAAATCAACACAGGTTGGTTGTTCTCGTATATGCATTATTCGTAAATTATTACCAAACTGATTAAAAACATCTGCTCAAATAAAACCATGACAATAAGGTTTCTTTATTTTTTTCAAAGTTTACTCTTAATGAAATGGGTGAAAAACAACCTTTGCAAAATGAATATTATTTCACTGTCAGTAGTATTTAAAATCAAATTAAAATCGGAAACAAGTGCCCTTTCTCAAAATAAGTTTAGGTATGTTTCTGAACAAACACATTTAATTTTTCAATTATTTTATTCGATAATATTTCGAACTGAAAATTATCTAGATTTACTTAGTTATCACTGCACTGGAATGGTCAACATATTTAATTGTATTAACAGAAAAACCTTGGCTTTTTTCTTGGAAACGAGATATTTTACTAAAGCCGGCCAAGAGCGAGTCGGAATCGCTTATAATAATTTAATTATTTACTAGTTGTGCCCCGCGACTTCGTCTGCGTGCGTAGAATATAAAATTTACGATAACTTTTCTTTCCGTGATCCAATTTTAATCAAGCATAGCTTATACATGGTGGGTCAAAAAATATGGCAAATAATTAACCCACAGTATCGGCTATCGATTCTAAACATATTGTACAGGTTTTTTTTTGAGTTGGTAAAAAAAAATATTTTGTATAGGATTCAAGCGTCGCTCACACAACCAATCCCATATACAATTATTATTTTTACCAACTCAAGAAAAATTTAAAACCTATACAATATACTTTTCACTTCTCATGCTCTTAAAATGTTACTTTAGTCTCTGCACATCGGGACTAAAGCTCTTTTTTAGTCTCTAGGGACTAAAGTAATTTTTTTTTAATTTACATTGGAAACCCGCCTAAACAGCCAACCACAGAGTTTGTGAAAGGAGGATTATCCCCATTTCCAGTGAACCTAGACAATTTCTAGGGCGTGAAAAAACGATTTAATTTCGTGAAACACGATTTAATGATTACGAATACCTATGCATCTTGTTTTATTTAAAGTGAATTCATTTAATAATGCATGACCCAATTAGTTTTAAAATATATTAATAGTTTTCAAGTTTGAATCTGTTGGCTAAATATCATTCAAAACGTCACGTGATAAGAAACAGGTCAAGTGCGAGTTGGACTCGCGCACCGAGGGTTCCGTACCTACAAACTTGATGATGCAAATTTAACAATACAAACTTATTATTTGCGGTTGGTGAAGTAGACACGGCTACTGCGCCAACCGCAAATGATAAGTTTGTATTAGTAAATTGTCTTTTTTTGCACCAAAATATATAATATTTATGGTTATCAGATTTATTCCTGTATGTGTGCTGTAAGACCAAGGTCTTCTGGCCAAATTTCATGATTGTAGGTCATCGGGAAGTAGCCGGTTATCTACTTTGTTATAATAAATATCGTAATTTTGTATGGAACTTCGTTTTTTTTTCCTCGCATTCGAAGTGAAAAGCAGAGTGTTTAACGCGTGACTAAACAACCATAATGACACTCGAACTATAGCCACCCTCGCTCTGCTCGGGTGGCTAAACATCTCGTGTCATAATGGCTTGTTTTAGTCCCTTGATAAACAATCTACTATAGAATCTATAGCCGATACTGAGGGTTAATTATTTGCCATATTTTCTGACCCACCGTGTATATAGCGCCGAACGATGCTCTGTCTACCTGTGAAAACTGCATTCAAATCGGTTCAGTCAGTAGTTCGGGAGATTAACTCTAACAAATAGACAGACAAAAATAACAGACAGAAAAATTACCCTTTTTACTATAGTATACTAGTTGTGCCCCGAGACTTCGTCTGCGTGGAATATAAATTTGTCGATAACTTTTCTTTCCGACATCCGATTTTAATCAAACATATAAATGTTTACAAGATACAATTTTAAAGCCAATTACATGCTTTAATTAGGTAGTTTGAATTGCGGGGAAGGACATTTAGTAGAGCCTACTTTTATCCCGAAGGAATTCATAGTTCCCGCGAGAACGCTATTTACCGAATGTGGACGAAGCAGTGGACAGAAGTTATAGTTTCTTTATAAATATGTACCTACGTCTCCTGGGTAGACGGCGCCGGCGCCAGCGACCGTGGGTACGAGCGCGCCGTCTGGAAACGAAGCACATTTAATACTACTACTACTACAGCCTATTTGCGTCCCACTGCGGGCACAGGCCTCCTCTCATCACGAGAGGGTTTGGGCTAATAGTCCCCACGCGGGCCCAGTGCGGATTGGGGACTTCACACACATCTTTGAATTACTTCGCAGATACGTGCAGGTTTCCTCACGATGTTTTCCTTCACCGAAAAGCTCAGTGGTACATTCAAATTGAATTTCGCACATAAGTAAACTAGAGACCGTGCGAGCCGGAATCGAACCCCTCTGCATGAGAGGCGGTAGGTCGAACCACTAGGCCACCACGGCTTTTACATTTAATACATACATACATAAACTCACGCCTGTTTCCCGTTGGGTTAGGCAGAGACCACAGGACGCCGCCTGCTTCTATCCAAGCATATCTCCCTCGCTTCAGCCATTCACGTCATGCAAGCTCGTCGGTTTCGAGGACTTTACATGCAATTGAGTAGGGTATAAAAAGTTGATTGTAGAAATAATAAGACTATTCACCACATTATTACATACGCTCATAGAGTTTAAAGGTCATGGACACGCGGGAATCCCATAAAACAGCAATTTATAGGTACGTATTGTAACGAATTATTTCTAACATAAATAAAATAAGGTATATAAAGTAAGTACACAATATGAATTCTTCATGATTTGCACGTCTATTAAACACTAGCTTCTGCCCGCGACTTCATCCGCGTGGAATTCGGAAATAGCGTTCCCGCGTGAAACTATGCGTTTGTTGGGATAAAAAGTAGCCTATATGTTGACCAGTGTTATAAACTATCCTCATACCAAATTTTATTGCAATCCGGTATGTAGTTTTCGAGTTAAATCTCGACATATATACATACATACAAACAATGCATACATACTTACAGATTTTTTTTCTAAAAATCGTTGTTTTGTGTTCAGTGCCGTTTATCGGACTATCCCTCGACTTGATAGTTTCTTTTAATTTTCAAGTTTCGGACGCGACTTCTTCTACATACTTATTATTAGTATAGATATAGGCGTGACGTCATAACATCAAACACAGTAGATACATAAGAATCAGTCATCCACGGCAGAACGCAGTCGCGTCTTGACGGCGAAGCGAGAAAGTCATCATGAGTACTGTTATTCTTGTACTGTCGGTGCTGGGCGTATGGGCAGGAGCTCTTGCGCAGGAACTAGAGGCGCCGGTGCGACGTAAGGATTTAAATTCATCTATATTATAATAAAAGGGTATTTTTTCTGTTTCTTTCTTTCTGTCTGTCTGTTAGAGTTAATCTCCGGAACTACTGAACCGTTTTAATGCAGTTTTCAAGGGTATATTAGAACATCATTCGGAGCTACATACCTATGAGCTATGTTTGATTAAAATCGAATGTCGGAAAGAAAAGTTATCGGCAATTTTATTTTCCACGTAGACGTAGACGAAGTCGCGGGGTACAACTATAGTTGGTAATATTTTAAATTAAATTGAATCGAACCGAAAAAAATGTTTAGTTACTAACCACTTAAACTATTTCAAAAAACGGATATTGATTTTTTTTTCTAAATAAAATTTCCATCTATCGGTTATAGGTATGTTCTTTTCTAATTAAGTAAACGGTGTAGTTTTAAAAGTAGTCTTATTTGAAAAAAAAACTATTAAGTGTTTGCTAATTAGAGATCAAAAAGTCTACGACATATTATGTCCCTGGCAACAAAAACCGGCTAAGTGCGAGTCGGACTCGCGCACGAAGGGTTCTGTACTAGTAACTATAAAACGTCAAAAAATCATGTCTGTTGTATTTATTTTATTCTGTTTTTTAGTATTTGTTGTTGTAGCAGCAACAGAGATACGCTATTACCGAATTCCACGTGGACAAAGTCGCGGGCAGACGCTAGTTTATAAGATTTATGTAAGATTTGTTCCATCGTTACTTAGTTACCTATAGCACTACCATGAGTTTACAGTGACCGTACTCGCTAGCGACTACGTAAACGATTTGTATGAAGAATAGTACAGCGCCCCTGGCGGTCACTCGTTGAACTAAAATTCTTCATACAAATCGTTTACGTAGTCGCTAGCGAGGTCGGTCACTGTAAACTCATGGTAGTGCTACTAATTTAGATTGTGATTATGGGATCAAAAGCAACAGAGGAAATTCTTTATTTGTTATCTGTACTTAAATGAAAGGTAATGATAGAACGAAACGTTAGTTTCCAAATTCCGTCATAGTTCATTGATTAAGTAGTTGATCATTCCGCAGCGAGACCCGGCGTCTGCGGGATCAACGAAGTCTCAACTAACTGCTACAACGAATGCCAACGGACCTGTAAGAACAGAATCATCGGGGACGGCAGGGTTTGCACTCTCGCGTGCACCAGAACGGGTTGCGTTTGCAAACATGGCACTTTGAGACATGACAACGGAACCTGTGTACCAGAGGATCAGTGCTGTAAGTGGAGTTTTAAAGCAGATTGTGAGAAAGGCACCCAACAGTACAATACTTAAGTTAAGGAAGGTGATTTAATGTTGTACCTAAATATCTTACTTATACTCGTACAAAATATCGTTTTCAGTCTTTCTAAAGCTTTCTAGGGAGAAGAACTTCATAAGTTTAAAGACGAATAGACATTAATAAATGTTTTGAATACCCGCAGCTCCTCCTGATTGCCACAAGGGCGAAATATACACCGACTGCGGCCCGTCGTGTCCCACGACCTGCGAGAACAGAGGAGACACCTGCACGAGCTGTCTGGCCGTGTGCTGGGAGGGTTGCTTCTGCGCCGGAACAACGATCAAAGCACCGAACGGCACCTGTGTAGAGCCACGTAATTGCCGTAAGTGAGCAGTATCAAGAGATCTAAGATTTAAACGAATTCTGTATAAAAAATAGTTTTTTAAAACATTATCCTCGCCAGTCGAAAGAATTTGGTGAACATAGGCCAAGGTTTGCCACACAAACCGAACTTGCACCTGACGTATAATTTTTACATAAGAACGCTCAGTTTTTTTTAAAAAGTTTTTACTCCACTGTGCGTATTGAAAAACCAGAAGTCGGTAGACCTCTCTGCCTCAGGCAGAGCGATCGGGCCTGTTCTACCCTAAAGGTCGCGAAGGTCCAAAGGTTCGCGATTCTAATTACGACGCCGAAGGGCCATGGGCGTTTTGCTATACAAAATTGAAAGACTACTTGTTCCTAATCATCACATCGCAAACGGATAGCAAAACGCAATGCCGCTGCAGGTTCTTGTACAGTAGTCACAGCCACCACATCAGCCTATTTACGGCCCACTGCTGGGCACAGGCCTCCTCTCATCACGAGAAGGTTTGGGCTATAGTCTCCATGCGGGCCCAGTGCGGATTGGGGACTTGCCACACATCTTTGATTTACATTACAGACTTTAATAAAATTGACAAGCCACTTTGACTTCTGAATTTTGATAGCATTTATAGATTTACGAGATTACACGGCTAACATTAAGTGTGTAATTAACAGATGGTTAAAATAAGAAGTACAAAACCGGCCAAGTGCGTGTCGGGCCACGCGCAAAGTATAGGGTTCCGAAGTTTACGATGCCCACAGTACCTTTCTAAGACTTATTAGCATCTAGCTAGCCTGTGGTATGAATGACGTGCCCGCCCGACGCCCCTGCCGCTCGAGAAAAATCATCATCATAAGTTGGTCGACTATTACTCGTAAGTTTGTACAGCCTACTTAGCTGTGATAGTTTTCCTTTCAACTACGTTATATATGCCACAACCGTGATTTTTTTCAGCCATCCAAATACCACCATTTAGCTGGCAGGGGGGGGGGGAGGGGGCACGTGAAAAAAATAGCACTTTAAAGCTTAATATTGAAGACCTATTCAACGATATGCCGCACCATGGGGTACGCAAGAAAAAAAACCATCCCCACTTTACGAGTAGGGGAGGTACCCTATAAAAAAATATATTTCAACATTTTATTGTACCACTTTGTCATTGTAACTAATATGCATATTCATGCCAAATTACAGCTTTCTAGAACTAAGCATCTCCGAGCAATAGTGCGGACAGACGGACGGACGGACATGGCGAAACTATAAGGGTTCCTTGTGGACTTCGGAACCCTAAAAAAAGGAGCTCAATCGTCAATTATTGTCTGTAACTTATTGGTCCGCTACGACACCAAGTAATCAGAAATGTCTACAGGTATAAATATCTTGAAAATTTCAGCTCCACGCACTTGCGGCCCTAACGAAGAGTTCGTCGACTGTCCACCAACCTGCCCGTCCACTGAAGACTGCTCCAACATCTGGTCCAGAATCGATTGCTCGAACCCGATCGACTGCTGCAAGCCCTCGTGTCGCTGCAAGACTGGCTTCTACAGAAACGCCCAAAATAAGTGCATCAGCACTCAAGCCTGCAGTAAGTATTCATACGTCGAGAATAGAGACTAATACTTAAACGGCTGCAGATCAGACTTAAAGATACTGTCCAATTTCATAGTTATTTTGTACCTACAAGCTTATACGACTACGTTCGCGGGAATTAGGTTATCGCGTTGCCGCGGGTACTACTCGTAGGATAAAATCATCATCATCATCATCATCATTTCAAGACGTCCACTGCTGGACATAAGTAGGCCTCCCCCAAGGCTTACCACTCAGACCGGTCCTGTGCTACTTGCTTCCACCGGTTTCCCGCGACCTTCACGAGGTCGTCGCTCCATCTTTTTGGAGGCCTACCGACAGCTCGTCTCCCGGTTGGCGGACGCCACTCGAGAACTTTCCGGCCCCATCGGCCATCAGGCTCAAAGTCACTCAGAGGGCAATGAGGGGTATCTCTGCGTGATAGAATCAGCAATGAGGATATCCACTGGGATAAAATGAAGCCCCGAAATTCGATCTTTCTCCCTCCATGTAAAAGACAGACAGACATACAGTTATACCTGTATAAAAAATGTATAATAATCTAATTTTAATCTTAATTTTCAGTAAATGGCAACGGTGCAAGATTAAGAGCCGTGGCGGGTCCTGGATACGTAGAGGCTGGGGATTCAGATGCTGAAACCACAGCTTAGACAGAGGTATCAGTTTTGATGAATAAAACTAATTGATAATTTTGGATGTTTATTGAATTGTTTTTCTTTTTTATCCATCTAATAATAAGTCTGTTGAAGAAGGAGTTCAAGTCGAGGAGGGGACTATATAAATGAACCTGAACAGAAAGAAACGATTTTTGGAAAAATCGTCTGTATGTATGTCCGGATTTAACTCAAAACTACTGGTCGGATTGCAACAAAATTCGGTATGGGGGTAGTACACTGGTCAACATATAGGCTAATTTCTGTCCCAGAAAAACGCATAGTTCCCGAGATAACGCTATTTCCGAATTCCACGCGGACTAAGTCGCGGGCAGAAGCTAGTGATTGAATAAATAAGTCAATATTTAAATTGGGCATGAATGAAAACTGACGAAATGCTTGATTTTTTTATGGATCGGAATAAATAGTTTTGTCTAAGGCACTCTTATTTTTCATCCACATCGAATTTGATTTTCACGAATTGTTCGACGAAAGTCAGGTTCAAATTAGGTAAGTACCTTGATTGATACTTTCAAATCGTCTATTCACAATTTTAGTTTTTCTGTTTTACTTATGTGTCATTCTTTTAATGATTCTTTTTTGGTCGTGTGGGGAAGCTAATGTAGTGATTTATTTCACAATCAAAACAATGCTGAAATGAAAATAAAATTAATTTATTTTAAAAATTATATTAACAATTCTATTCCACAAGATTATATAATACAATCTTTTAACTTCCACAATCAACTAATATTTTTATAAATTTACAAATTTACATAAAGGAGATTCATAGGTAACATTTTACGATCCTAGCCAATAAAATAAATAGGTATGTTTAAAATACGTTTTGTTACTGTCGTTTGGCACTTTAAGGCCGGGTTCATAAAAAATGTTATTAAAAAACTGAGCATTTTGCAAATTATTATGCTTAATGTATTTATTTTTCATTTCTGAATTAAAAAACTACAAACGTTTAATAGTAACTGGCACAAAATTTATTCGAAGAACATTAGGGGCATGAATATAAATCAGTAAACTGGCAAAAATTATCACATGTTGAGACAATTTTCAGTTATAAAAATAATATGGATAGGTATAAAAAAATCACATTTTCGGATATTTTTCCGGTGAAAGGACGGAAAAAGGTTCATATTCTTCAATGGCACAAGCCAACATCGAAAGGCGAAAGGCAAAAATTACAAAGAAATACCTATATACCTGTAAACGGTCAGGTACCCTAGAAATATACATTATCAAAGTAATGCCTCTATTTACAATACAAAATACCTATTATGCACAATTTATTCATCATTACAAAAGACTAGCCTTCGCTAAGTAAGTACAAATTATGAGTCTTATGACGTACTTATAAAAGATATCTAAAAATTCGTTACTCACATTACGTTCTAAGATGAAGCATATTCAGTCGCATTGAGCATACGGAATACCGTATTCCACACTTAAATTATAATATTCGTTGAACACAAAATTTTAGACTACGTATGTTTTCTTGTCCTACGTGGACGGACGCAATATCACTTTATGGGAATAGTTTGAGATTCACCATAGTCACTTTGTTCATTCACAAGTGTTTCTCTAAATTTGGGTTCCATATTTATTTCTATAGTTCGGTAGTAGTTTCCACAGGAGATTGGTCGTACGAGTAACCCGTGAAATTTCTTTTACCAAAGGTCACGTTGTCGTTATCTGATGCCCTGAGAACAAAAAAAAACTTGGTTATTAAACAGCAATGTACTCCCAACATTTATCGTAGTTTCATAATTAGGTTTGGGATTTTTGGCAGCACAACTTAGTCTTAAAATCCACGGAGTTGTCATATGTTACAATACAACATAAAAACATATGGATTTTTATTACAACAAGTTGCAATATTGCAATATGAATTTATCTTGTATGAAAATGGAAAAAAAACCGCAAATAATAAATTAATGAACAGTAGGTACTGGTCTAACGAAAAAACTTTTGTGCTAGATCTTTTTATTTTGTCTATGAGAAAAAGTTGTTAATCCTACAACAGGACGAAGCATTTTTTAGTCTCATACGCATTTACCTCTAGATATTACATAAGAATCGTTAACAATTACAAAAGTAGCCCCTTAAGGTCATCATCATCATCATAATTTCAGCCGAAAGACGTCCACTTAGGCCTCCCCCAAGGCTCGCCACTCAGACCGGTCCTGTGCTACTTGCTTCCACCGGTTTCCCGCGACCTGCACGAGGTCGTCGCTCCATCTTGTTGGAGGCCTACCGACAGCTCGTCTCCCGGTTCGCGGGCGCCACTCGAGAACTTTCCGGCCCCATCGGCCATCAGTCCTGCGAGCAATGTGCCCCGCCCACTGCCACTTAAGGCTCTTAAGGTGCCTCGTTTAAATTGCGGCTCATGCATACAGTCCTGAACAAATACAGAATAACGAAACACGATCAAGCCTTGCTAGTTCCTTTATACATTCATTCACTGAACACAGATGTAACCTATGTGTATGTATGTATTCTAATGTAAACAGCAGGAATACATCCATATAAAATCAAATTCACGCAACTAGAAAATTGATAAAAAGTGCCAATAGGTTGATATAAAATATATTACCAGGAAAAAATCCTTATTTCGTTTCATCACAAATGTCCGTCGTAGATTCATAACTACAATTATTTCCCTAGATTTCAAATATTCCGCAAAACAGATCACTCATATATCACACACACGCATTAACCTTTCATAATACAATATCCAAACGAAGCAAAAACCTTTATTAATATCTATCAATAATATTCCTATCTCGACTGAAACAAAGACTTCCCTCGCAAACAAAAAGATCATCCACGTAACAAATGACTGACCTTTGCAATCCGGGTATGTCATCATATGCCATTATCGGCTGCGTAGCTTTCTTCTTATGGTTATTGCCTCCGTTAATTTTCCTACCCAATGTAGCGGCTAACAGCCCCCCACCTACATTGTTGTTATTGACTCTAGGTAGCGTTCCTAAGGCATTATTCAGAGCGTGATTGTTGGGAGCTCTTCGGTTCAGCGTTTGTGTGTTGCGCGAGAATGTGTTGTTCGGTATTGTGTCGAATTGGTGGTTGTTTAAAGTCCCATTTTCATTCACGCTTGACGCTCTAGCTGTTGTTGCGGTTTCGGAAAGCGTTGGGCTTCTTTCACCTGAAATGTTCACTTGTTGAATTATAAAAGTCTTACATACAACAATTCACTATTGACATGTTATCAGAATTATAATTACCGTTGTCTTTTGATAAATATTGGACGCTATGAATGTTAAACGCATGGTTGTTCGGACTGAAGTCCAACTGCAAGTCTGCATCATCCACAGCCATATTTAAAACCTGAAAATAATGTCAAAACTATACTTACAACACCAACTGAACACTACTTTAGATTCTAAATCTTCTTTATTTAAGTACATACACAATGGAGAAATAAGGGAGAGTTCAATTATTACGTAACGAAATTTTTAGAGATTTTTGACCCCCGTATAACGCGCCGTAACGTTTTTCTGTACTTAGATAAATGACGATGAATTTGAAAACATAACTGAAAGGTTAACACGTCAAATTTTTGGCATTAAGGCATTCACTGCCACTTCTGTTTTACGAACTTTCGTCAGGTGCCACATCTGTCATTAAGGGAACATTGCAACGCACATGTGCGTTCAAGGCACCGCGGGAAAGTCAGCAAAACGCACATATGCGTCGGTGGCAGTGAATGCGTTCAACGCTGTCCAATCTGTTTTATCACTTTTCACTTTATTTTTTAAATTCGTTTCAAAGAGGCATTACAGTGAGGATTGGAATGTAATCATTGTTGACCAAACGAAAAATATCTCATCCCTTTAAAAAATCTGTCCACACTTTTTCAGTGACACAATTCAATAACATCAATATTTACCTGAGTTTCATATCTCGGCGCGGGGTCATCTTCACTAGACTCGTAACCCGAGTTCGGTCGCGGCGGCGCCATGCTCATACTCAGAGTACCGTAATGCTGTACGGCTTGTTCTTTATGCTTTTTGTACCTGAATAACAAGATAATAATAAAGTTAAGGGGGGTTTTGAAAAATTACGTTGTAGTGACGGGGCCCTTGAAGTTGTTGAAGTGCAGATATCTATACTGATAATAAATTTGTAGGAGTCACGTGATCGTATGTATGTATATAATTCGAGAACTACTGGTCGGATTGTCACATAATTAACTGTATGGGGGGCTGATTATTACACGGGCAACATATAGGCTATCTTTAAAAAGGAAAAGCGCAAGTTCCCGCGGGAACGCTGTTACAGGTTTACACAACTTAGAAGGCCGCTGGATTAAGCAAAAATAGACTTTAGTGCTTTACCACGCGCTTTCTGGAGTGTCGTGCTATACGCTCACCTATTCCACGAGGCGCAGATATAAATGGTGGCAGCGCTGGCGGCCACTAGCACCAGCGCCGCTAGCGCCAGCAGCGCGGCCGGGAGCGCGGTGGCAAGCGGCGCGGCGGCAATGACCGGCTTCCGCGGTTGCTCTGCCGGTTGCAACGGGGCGCGCACTTGGCTCACCGGGGATTGTAAACGTAAAGCAACCGCTTTGTTGATTCCGCTGTCTATTGCTCTGTTGAAAAGAAAGTTTCAATAAACTAAACAGGCATTAATTGATATGGCACTATATAATTTACCACTGAGCTTTTCGGTGAAGGAAAACATCGTGAGGACACCTGCACGCATCCGCGAAGTAATTCAAGGATGTCTGTGAAGTCCCCAATCCGCGCTGGGCCCGCGTGGGGATTATAGCCCAACCCTCTCGTGATGAGAGGAGGCCTGTGCCCAGCAGTGGGCCGTAAATAGGCTGTTGTAGTAGTTGTAGTAGTATATAATTTACACATGAATGCAATCGCATTAAAACCAACAAAAATAATCGACTTCAGTAAGCTGTATCTGTAACTGGACTCGCATCTTTAAAATTTTATGGTCCAAGAGATTTTAGTAGTGGTCATAATAGAGATGAATCAGAATTATTCATATCAAATTTCTATCATTTCTAGCAATCATACAAAATATACTTGGATAGAGATTGTACAGACCGACAGAATGTTTACACTGTTACAATGTTTTTTTTTTTTTTAATTCGGCTATAGGAGTGATTCAAGGATGTGTGTGAAGTCCCCAACTGGGCCCGCGTGCGGAATATAGCCCAAGCCCTCTCGTGATGAGAGGAAGCCTGTGCCCAGCAGTGAGACGCAAATAGGCTGTAGTAGTAGTTTCCAAACATGTGTGCGATGGGACGTAAGTCTCACTGTAGTCTTTGAAATTGATTCCAAAATCAAACACATGCTAACAAATTTCGAGGAGTTCCCTCATTTTATTTTTTAATGGGTCCCATTATCAGAACTAAACCAAATTAAAAGGAACCAATCGGAGGTACCACTTGTCAATTAAAAAAAGAATCATTGAAATCGGTTTATAATTGACGAAATTATGCGTGGTCATACATTAAAAAAAATACACGTCGACTTGAGAACTTCCTCCTTTTTTTCGTCGGTTGAAAATTAAGAATAAACTCACTTTTTAACAGACTCCGAGTCTCTAGTCAATATCCGTCCAGTGGCTGGGTCCAGTAGGTACAACCACACATCAGTTCCCTTGGCATCGATCTCCAAAGTGCCGTTCTCTCCCAAATAATGCCTGTCGGTGACCTTTTCTAAGCCCGCTATCAGGCCACTCTTCTCCTCGATAGCTGAGAGAATACTACGCGTCCTACGGCGCAACTCTTGTGAGTTTAGATTGGACACTTCCACTACTAGTTGGTTTTCTTTTTGGAGGAGGTTTATCTGAAAAAAAAAAGGTTTTCTTAAAGGCAAACTTGCAATAAGTACCTACAAGTACTGGTGGAAAATACTGGATTATAAATATTCTTCCTTCCACTATTAAATGGGAGAGCAAAACTGTCTATAAGTACTTCTTTCACCCTTCCTTTTGGTAGTCTAAATTAATGTCAATCATATTATTATTGCTATAAAAGTACTAACTTGGTTTGAAAAAAGATATATTTTTTTTCATTGTATCTACAATAACTATGGGAAACTTCGGTTGGTTAGGGCCTGTTCGCGAATAATAAGGTATGTTGCAAAAAGTCAGAAGATCAATCTTCAAGTGTAAGTGATGACATATAATATCTATTATCTATCTATACTATAGTAAAAAGGTAATTTCTGTCTGTCTGTTTGTTAGAGTTAATTTCCGGAACTACAGAACCGAATTGAATGCAGATTTCAAGGGTATAGCATCATTTGGCGCAACATAAAGCTATATTTGATTGAATTCAGATGTCGGAAAGAAAAGTTCTCGTCAATTTGAAATTCCACGCAGACGAAGTCGCGGAGCACAACTAGTTCATAAAACAAAGTCATAGATAAATCATTCAAAATGATGATTATTATCAACTTACCACAACAGAAATCCTTGCGATATTATAGTCCTGTGGTGAATTAGGGTTGTCTCTCGCGGTGACACTAAATTTAAACGGCAACACGTCGGCGGGAACATTCTCGAACGTCCTTACATTGCTGATTACACCAGTATCTGTTTCCAGAGTGAAGTATTCTTCAGCCGCTTTGGTCCAGGAGTTCTTCTGGTATTCGATCTTGCCGAAGTCACCACTGTCTTTGTCTTTCGCCTGAATAAAAAAAAAACATGACAATTAACCGAAGGTAAGAAAATCGTCTAAATATTTTCAAGAATTGGATAAATGTTACTAAGCTATGACGATAATTTGATAACAAATGACGTACACTATAAATGTTAAATTCTTGAGCAACAAGCAGACATTTTTCAATTTATTGTGTCCAACTGCCAAGAAATCTATCAACAGCAGCCTCCTCTCTCTCTCTCTCTCTCGGTGAAGGAAAACATCGTAAGAAAAGCTGCACGCATCTGCGAAGTAATTCAAGGATGTCTGTGAAGTCTCCAATCCGCATTGGGCTCGCGTGGGGACTACAATCCCTAACCCTGTCTGTGTAAATAGGTGGGACGTAAATAGGTAGTTGCGGAAGTGGTACAATCTTGTTGCATAAAATAACCCATATTTTAAGGTACCTGTAATAGTAATGAAAATAACACCAACCTTCACTTGCAAAACATTGGTTCCCATCGGCATATCTTTAGTGACAATAGCGAAATATTTCCCTTTAGCAGCAGCTATCGTAGATTGCTCGGGAAGCACAAATACGGGAGAGTTATCATTCACATCGGTAACGTGCACTTTTATGTTAGCTTTACTGCTTTCAGGGTTGATCAGGCCTTGAATAGATTCTAACTGTACTTCCAAGGAGTACTCCTTGAGGGTTTCGTAGTCGAGAGAGCTCGTGTTGAGGTAAATAGCGCAGTCGCGGTCTTCTGTCAGTTTTACGTAGAATACACCTGAAAATTAATTAGAGATTATTAAAAATTCAATGTAACTTTGGTGTGGCTACTGTATAAAAAGATGTCATTAATTCATTTATTTTATTTTTAAGTCGCCGAATTTGTATGTGAATCTCATTATATTTATTTGTATTTGTACTGATTTTGAAAAATAGAATGCAAATCGTATTCAAAAAAATTTAATGTTATTATTAATTATTACATTTTTGTATGTAAGTGTTTCAAAATTTTGGTTGCCCGAGTCCTTTTCGCGAACTTTTGTATATACGTAGTCAGTATATGTATACAAAAATCAGAGGATCAAAATCATTGTTTCATGTGTGATGTTAGTCTAACATTATTTATCAAAATTTAGTGTTATTGATAACTTTATTGATGTTATATGGTTAATGATTCTTCTGTTGCACGTGCTCAGTATCTTTTTCATGAACAAATTGTATGCTCACTACCAAAGAGGCGTTTAAAAACTTTCATTATCACGGGCGTTTGTATTTAATAAATTAAATAATCACTCATGGGATACATCTGTCTCTCTGTTGGTAACCTAATGGTCTTGATTACTTTGCAAATCATTCATGATCTCATTTCAATCTTTATTACCTTTTTGCGAAGACTCCGTTAGTTTACACTTCAGCGGCGTATTCGGGGAATGTTCCCTTTTGTTCAGAAGAGGCAAGATTCGGACCAAAGTTCCGTTAGGAGAGTTCTCTGCTATGTGCTCAGTGTATACTGTATCTGCGAAGCCGAGGCCGACCTGGGAATGAAAAACAAAGATCGGAATGAAAAGATCAACTCTAAAAGTCGTAATAGGTACTTATATTTTGTTGTTTTAGCGCTGGACTTTTCGTTCTCCAGAATGCTGCTTTTGAGCTTAGGAACAAATCAGTCAGTGAAATTTAAACAAGTGGATTCGAACTAGTCTTTGAATGAGGGCCATCCCGTATGAATTCGCCGCTAGAGGCGCTTGCGCCGCGCGAGGTTCAGTGTTGCCAATTTAGTCCATAATATGCCATATACATACGCTCAATTGGCCACACTGAAGACTGACATTGACAATTTTGTATGTAATGACAAATTTTACTCCACAGTGGCGACAACTGGTATACGATGGCCCTCATTGTGAAAGCAACCTTATTCAGTTTAGTTAATACAGTCATTATTGGGCACTTACGTCGGGCGGTACGGTCGCAGAATGACTGACGTATACGGTGAGACTTGTGACTGATGACATCATTGGCTCGCCTTGATCATATGCTTGGACGTCGACCTGAAAAAGGTTATGTAGCTATAGATATTAAAAATACTGTCCTGGAAGATTGTCTCATTCCCAAGTACACATACATACCTATCATAGATTGAGATGATAAAATGATGTACTAGTAGTACGGATCGAGTTTATATTAGGAGATTTTTCAGGCTAAACAAAACAAAGTTCACTATAAGATCGTCACAGCTTTGGGTTGGTTCACTTGACACCGACTTTGCTTTGAAGGCAATTTTTTTTCGGCTATATTTTTAAGCATTAGTATAACGCAACGTAAGTATCACTGTAGACTTTGAAGTTAACACTTAGAAGTTAAATCATGATACACATGCTAACAAATTCTGAGGAGTTCCCTCATTTTTTCATGGATTCCATGAACAGAACCAAATTAAAATAGGACAAATCAGGAGGTCCAACCTTTCAATTAAAAAATAATCATCGAAATCGATTCACAATAATTGACGTAGTAATCGAGGAACATACATAAAAAAACATACAGACGAATAGAGAACGTCCTCCTTTTTCAGTAAAAAAAATAGATGAACTCATTTACTACTCCGGTGGAAGCAAGTAGCACAGAACCGGTCGGAGTGGCGAGCCTTGGGGGAGGCCTATATCCAGCAGTGGATGTCTTTCGGCTGAAATGATGATGATGATGATGATGATGATGTTCATGATTTATTACTCACCGTATATTCACTATCAGTTTCCTTCCTCAAATCATCTCTGACCCTAACAGCGCCTGTATCCGGTTCAACGTGGAAATACTTCGACGCTTTCCCCCGACCGACCAGCTTATACCGAACCCTATTGTTGGGCGCGGAAGAGTCAGCATCCACTGCGGCCACCGTCTGAACTAGACTGCCGATCGACGACGAATCCTCGATCGTGATTGGTCGGACGACTGACGTGAAGATGGGTGTGTTGTCGTTTTTATCCTGGAAAAGTAGAATTTAAATTTCATCAAAATTTAATTTAGACGCCATGATAATAAGAGCTTTAAGTACTTGGTGCAACATTAAATTTAACCTTATTAATAGGTACAGTTGGTCAAAAATTTAATTTTGATACCTGTTTATCAATAAAGTCCTGTTTAAAGATTTGCAAGTAAATATCATGAAGATGAAGACGTCAACAGCAAAGTTTCAAGATTTATAGACCATTGGGCCATTGGTTTATGCTATACGTCTGTATGTCCAGCAGTGGACGTCTACCGGCTGATATGATTATATGATATTATTTAATTTGATTTTTATTATTGATTATTTGATATTACAGACGTGTAAGTCATTCAACTCGTTATAGTTCCGTTCAAATGAATACTTTATTCAGTTCGTCAATCCTATGAACATGATGTTTCTGTCTTATTACCTAAATACAACAGCAATGCTTTTTTGTGGACCACCTCTTTTCTCTAATTACCTACGTACTAATTTAAAATACTCACATCAACCAAAACTTCCACCGTAGCAGTCGATCCAAGCCCTATGTCCGGGTTTTCTTCCGTCCCGACGATTAGTTCATATCTCGCCGAACCTTCTCTGTCTAACTCACGGAGAGTGCGTATCATTCCACTCTTTCTGTCTATGGAGAATAGTTCGGTGTCTCCACGAATTATTGTGTAGGTTATCTCTGGAGTCGTGTCTGGGTCTTCGGCCTGAATGAAAATATAACAACTCAATGCATGGCTACGATAGTATAGTTTTAAAACTAACGACACCTAAAGTTCCGACGGTCGCGGGTTCGAATCCCGCAACAGGCAAAACTTTGTGTGATAAGCACTAATGTTTGTACTCGAGTCATGGATGTTTAGATTTATATAAGAATGTATTTCTCTATATAAATATTTATATCGTTGTCTGGCACCCATAACACAAGCATTGCTTAGTTTGGTGCTAGGTCAATATGTGTGAAATATCCCAAGATATTTTGAATTTATTATTCATTTATTTATTTATCTTCGTTCCTTATATCTGCATCATCTTAATAAGCGCCACACTATATTCTATGATTCTATTGTAGTTTAGCTTAGTATCAATAGACCGATCTGGGTTTGATACTGTTACTGTATAGTATCTCATCTCATGCCATTTGAGATTACCATACCTTAATAATAACAAATGTAAACTAACTAAAATGTAACTTACAGGGCCTATATTCGAAGTCTTAAATAGGGATCTCGCTGTTCCCTATAGGATCGCTCACGCGTCGCGTGAACTTTAAGGATCTAGATTTAAAGTTCAACTTGACGCGTAAGCGATTTTATAGAGAACAGGGAGATCCCTATTTAACACTTCGAATATAGCCCCAGAACCGTCATTAACTATATGGTGAAAAATTTTTTTTTTTATTTTCTTGGTTCAACCCAAGCTAAATCTTATTGGAGGCCCACCAGCTCATCATAATCAGCTGTATAAACAGTTTTGCAGGGTTATGTATATATATATATATATGTATGATCACATTGTTGTATGCTTAATAATAATAAGTAAATAATTTAAAAATCTTCTGGTATGTGAACTCCATTTTAGAACTTTTGGCCCCATCAAGTCTGCGAGCAGTGTCTACATACAGTTTCATACTCACCGCCACTTTGACGAAGAGGTAGTTATCCGCATGTTCAAGAACTTGATTATAGCACTGCACAACTTGGAAGACGCGCGGATTAAGCAACAGAAAGTGCTTCGCCTCGCGCCTTCTACGGTTATGGACGTTGTCCACATACAGTATCATACTCACCGCTACTTTGACGACGGGGTAGTTGGTAGTGTTTTCACGAACTCGAGCCGAGAACAGCGTTTGCGGGAACACGGGCGGCTCGTCGGGGACGTCTTGTACGTGGACGGTCAAGGACGTCGTCCACATACAGTATGATACTCACCGCCACTTTGACGACGGGATAGTTGGCAGTATTTTCGGGAACTCGAGCCGAGTACAGCGTCTGCGGGAACACGGGTGCCTCATCGGGGACGTCTTGTACTTGCACGGTCACGGACGCTGTGCCGAAACGCTTGTCGATCGCGCCGTCTGTAGCCGTTACTACGAACATGTATTCCTGGAACGAAGGTTTTTGGTGAGGGGTCGTCCTAATACAATGCGATTATCGCGCGAGTAAGCGATGCGACCATCGCGTGGATTCTGGCGCGTGGTGGCGACTACGAGAATGTCAGAGGTAGGACATCTATTCGAGTCCAATATGTTTGATCTCACGGTCGCGCGAGTAAAATTCGCGCGAACTTGCAATCAGCGTATTCGCGTTGTATTAGGACGATCCCTTAGGAAGATGGACCTTTGCCTGGTTAGTCTATACTAGAAGTACTACAAACAGGTATGTATCATTTCAACTGCCCGGCAGTGGGTCGTAAATAGGCTGTTGTGGTGGTGGGTGTGAAGTCCCCAACCCACATTGGGCCCGCGTGGGGACTATAGCCCAAACCCTCTCGTGATGAGAGGAGGCCTGTGCCCAGCAGTGGGACGCAAATATGTTGTGTAGTAGTAGTATTAGATTCTAGTAATTTCACCGGCTCTCTCACCGGAACTTAACTTACCGGAATACAACAGTGCAAGCACTGTAATTTGGCACAGGTTAGCCCTAGGACCTTGCATCAGATCCTACTACCAGCAAAATTTCCATCCTTACCTTGATGTATTCATAATCCAGTTCAGTCTTGGTGCTGATCATTCCTGTAGAGTTGTCTATGGTAAAGGGCAAATGCGACGGTAGACTGTAACTGATCATAGCGTTGATTCCCTCGTCACTATCTGTGGCGTGGACGTAACCAACGAATTCACCCGTTAGACCTGGAAATGACGTTTTGATATTTATTTACCTTGAAAAAGCAAACTTAGCTTTAGTAGCAAAGAACTAGAAACGTCAAACGCTTTTGCTCCTCTATGGGAGTTAATAATCATGACTTTAATTAAGTAGTCATATGTTATCAAATGCGTCATCTCCTATCAAGGTTGTACGCTGAACCCGGTTTTGAAAAAAGGCGTAAGTTTAGTCAACAATTAATCGAAAAATATTTTTAACAGTATTGAACAAGCTTGTACCTACTTAAATGGTTTTGAGGTGTAATTTCAATGAGCACTTAGTTGCAATCTAAATTATTCTCGTCTCTCGTTAGTAATTTATAGAAGCAATCCTATTAAATCTAATCTTACATACATGGTTTTTCAATAGAAAAGATATCATATACTTATGTAATAAGACACACAGAAGCAGAAATATATGTGGATGATTTAATCTTAATCGATAATCAAAGACTTACCCTCTTTAACTTGGAATTCATACGAATCCTCATCAAACTCGGGGTTATTGTCGTTTATATCAGTCACTTTGATATTAACAGTGGCCGTGCTTGATAACTTGCCAGGGTCCTCGGCTTTTACCATCTGTACAACACGAAACATTTAATTATAACACCGGTAATAATGTAACAATGTCTATGTATAATAATCCCTTTGATGCATGAGGCCATACCATCATCAACGTACCTAATTTTAAATCTAGCAGTTCTGATTTAACAAGTCGCATTCTTAGGTACCATCAGGTAACTGGAATGATTGCCAGCATTTGGATACAGCAGTAAACTTTCCCTCAAATACGAATAAAGAAAAAAAGTCTCGTTTCACAAAAGTCAAATAGCCATAAGTAAAATTAATCAACGTACCAACTGATATCTCGTCAGAACTTCTCTGTCCAATCTCCTGATGACGGTAATGATGCCAGTGGTAGAACCGATTGCAAATTGACGTAAATCATTGCCGGACACTATAGAGTAGGTGACTTGTTCGTTCTCTGGGTCCTTGGCCTGGAAGTAAATTAAAATAGTGGAATGAATTCCAGTTCCAGTCCAGTATGTTAACTTATGTAAATAACGTTAACTAGCTATACGTAGTGTCACACTATGACCACTGTGATGTTTCAGTATGGAATGACAGCTTGAAAAAATCAGGGTGTGGAGATAGCTTTAGTGCCACCATTGAGTGCTGAACTGCTGGACGAGCTAAACCCCTTCGCTTTGTCAATCTTGCAATTACTAGAGAAAGATCCCAATCGTCTCGTCAGAATGAGGGTCGCCGCTTGAGTCGTGTGAGATGCAGTGTTGCCAATTCAGCACAAATGTGCCATATTAAATGCTAAATTGGTATTACTGGTCTCCGAAACTTCAAACGTCACAGTGACATTGACACTATTGTATGTAATGGCAATCTATGACATTGACAGCCGACAGCTCACACGACAGTGGCGATAACTGGTGAGCAGGAATACGGTGGCCCACATTAGGTTGGCAGGTATCGACCAGCCACGTACAAAGGCCCGACATAATCTATCCCAGATAAAAGCCGACGCCCAGCTTCCAATATTCTGCCAATAGACTGCGACGTGAACGCTATTCTAGAATTTTCTGGCCCCATCGGCTATCAGTTCTACGAGCAATGTGCTCCCTTTATTGAATCCTCAGTCTAACAATTGTTCAAATGCCTTCCAACAAGATGAAGCGACGACCCGATAAAGGTCGCGGGAATTTTGGGCAAGGGCTATGTCTAGAAGTGGACGTGTTTTGACTGACATCATGATGATGATGGTATATTCTTACCGTGACAGTAGTGACGGTGGAGTTAATAGCGGCGCCCTCCGACACTGGCGCCTGATAGTCCCTGGAAGAAAACTGCGGCGGCCTCGTATTCGGTCCGGGCGCCACAGCTAACTCTACGATGCCTTGAGAGCTGAGTCCCTTAGCGTCTGTCGCGCGAACGGTCACACTGTATTGCTCACCGGCTTGCAAGTGGCCGGTGCTCGCTGAAAAGATAATATTTTAGCTTTTTCCCTGCAAAATATTGAATGTAGCAACATTTTGAGTTGATAAATCTTTGTGGTCTAAACAAGTAGGAAAAAAAAACCAGACATTCTGGTAGGACTTAATTTTAGGGCGTACATGGAAACAAAATGATCTTTTCATTGTGCACAAACAGGATGTGATTATTATCAAATTGGTTTTCTATGCAGATGCCAAAATAGCAAGTTCGTATGATTTTTGCAGCTTAATAAATTACCTTAAAACGTCAAAATACTTACAAATAACTCCTGTGTCCGGATTGATAGTGAACTTGGTTCCGCCGTTGTTCGAAACATGGTAAATACTGTAAGTGATGCGCGCATTTTCTCCCTCGTCGATATCAGTTGCCTGTACCTGTAAATTAAAAAAATTCGCAATGAAAGATGAACTAAGACATCTCTTTCTTATTGAATATTTAGCTCCAATTCGTTATTTTTCTCTCTTCAATAACGCCAATTGTGTATTCACGATTATTATGTCAAATTAATTCTCCGTTAGCCACAGTGAATAATACTTAAAACGTGTTTCAGATGAGTTAATTTAGAGTGATCCCTATTGTAATGGCATAGGGAGGTTTTTTTTTTCTTTATTTATTATAGTTGTTCTACCTTGTAAACTTCAGTCGGTTCTAAGCTGGCAGGCACATTGATGGGTTGAGTCTTCGGTATGACGGGAGCGTTGTCGTTTTGGTCGAGCAACTGAACAGCTAAGGAGAGAGGGGCTGAGGCAGCACCGCCGTTCGCTTCTCTGGCTACGACCTGGAAAATATGGTGGACGCTATATTAGTCCAGACATGCTGATTTCAAGACAAAGATTAGCTTTAAAAAAATCTTCAAAAGAAATCAACGTGATTTGAGACTTGGAGAATACCGTAATTAAGTTGGCTCAAGGCATTTCAAAGCATAAAATCAAATGCTGCAACCTGATTTTCGAAAATATACTTTCCACTTGCCACTGTAATATATTAGTAGCCGTAACTTTGCATCGGTGACTATTATTTAATTAAAAATATTTCTACGAATAAACGAATTCATCATAATTACACAAAACAATTGGTATAACAGATTCATCTAAATTTTGGTCATGAATTTGGTGATCAACAATATACTGAGAACTAAAAAAACTTTATTAGGTACCTAACTAGTTGTGCCCCGCGACTTCGTCTGCGTGGAATATAAAATTGACGCTAACTTTTCTATCCCATATTTTAATGAAACCTAGCTTATATATAGCTCCAAGTGGTGCTCTATGTACCTTTGAAAACTACATTAAAATTGGTTCAGTAGTTCCGGAGATTAACTCTAACAAACAGACAGACAGAAAGAAAGAGTCAGAAAAATTACCCATTCACTATAATATAGATAGATAGATGAAATAGGTTTCTACTTATATTGAAGCATTCCTAAATCTACATTTATTATCTATAATTATATAACTATATTCGAGTTCTCCTTCGGTAAAGGACTATTATTGTGTATCAATTGTAAACAGATACTTACTTGGAATCTAAATTTGCCAGGATTCGGTGGGTCTCGATCAAGCCTATCGTCGTTCACAATAAGAATACCGTTCTTGTCAATATCGAAGTAGTTTGTTGTCAACTCAAATGTATACTTCGGTATCTGGTCACCAGATCCCTGAAATTACATTAAATGATTTACTTACAGAAAATCGTAGGTTTATAAAGTCTCCCCTTAACAAAGTGTATCTTCCAATTTGTAGCTTTTGAAACATCAACATATATCTTACGACTTATTACACTAGGACTAGTTATAACGCTACGCTAGCATTATCAGTATCAAAAAATCAACATATTTTGATACGTTCTTCAAACAACAAAACTACTCACTGAACAGGAAAGTAACATGTGCACGCGTAAGATTTTCTAATTATCTAACACTTACCAAGTCAGCATCAGAAACGCTGAGCCGAATAGGCTTTCCACTGGCGTCCAGTACTTTGGTTCCTACGGGAGAGTTTTCCTCTACGCTCCCTTCATCTGCTGTGGTTTCAACGACCGGTGGATTGGCGTCAACGGGACGCACTGTGACAGTTAGTTTGGCGGTAGTGTATCGCTTCGCTTCAGAAACTTCTTCGGCCTGAAATGGGAACAATTGGGTTGGATGGTAATTATTGGATTTTGGAGTTATTGATTTAATAAATATGCCTTATGGTAGTGGTAGAGAAGTCCAAAATATTGGATAGATTTGTACATTTTGCTTATGGAGTTGTGATTGGAGATTTTATATTTATAAAAGTCCAATAATGCCCATTGTTATTTAATTGCTAGCTAGGTAAGTAACTAAGAAGATAATGAACTGAGAAATAAAAATTAAAATATTGATAGTATACTTATTTAATGTAATTTCATTGATCAGAGACAATAATGAAAGATTTTTCTGGCAACACAATAATGTTATCGATGTATAAAAACAAAACTTCATTTTGAATAATGCTGCACTTGACTACAAATAAATACAATACGAAATGACTTTGGTCACCAAAAACCTCACCTTTATAATAAGCTGGAACTTCTTAGCAACACTAGTATCGACCGGTACGAGTTGCCTCACAGCACCAGTGTGTTGGTCTATCGTGAAGTAAGTAGCCCAGGAGTCAGGCTCTCCCGATTCTATGCTGTACCGGATCCTAGCATCTAAGGTATCCATATCAACTGCTTGGATCTTCTCTGGTTCGATTGACAAAATGCCTGCTAGCACGCCGCTGTTCACCTGGGGATTTAAATTTAATATGAAAACAGAAATATTGAATAGTGAGACTGCAGTATGTAAGTTCTGGTTGAATCAAAGGTTGCATTGCAAACAATGTTATTTTATAAAATCAAATCCCCGATGAATGGCGATACAAAACTCTTCTAGATCTGTTGACCTCCATTGTAACAGGTATGAAAGAATATTGGTCAAGTAGTAATAGAGATCGAGAGAAGAGTAGATATAGTAGTAGATGGTAAGTAACTGAGTGAAAAAGGCCACTTATAATATGCGCGTTACAGGTTTTGCGAAATTTTCTATACATCCAAATTGTCTTCAATTTCCATACAAAAAAATAGACTCTCATATCATAGATGACCACCAAAGGTGTTCAATATACCATAGTAACTTACATAGCTAGTATACTCCGGATTGATGCAAGCTCCTTCATGAAGCGTACAACCCTTGTAGATAAATGATGGGTCTTGGTCATCATCGTCTTGTACGTTAACGGTTAATGTGGTGGTGCTCGACATTCGCTTTTTGGTATCACGCGCACGATCCTGTAGAAAATAAATTGAATATAGATTAATATGGAAAAAAGTTATCTTAGAAATAATCTGTTGGAATTTCGATGGTTGGAGAACGAGTAAACGTGTTGTACAGGGCATTTTAAAAATGTCTTGTTTTAGTTTAAATCTTAAATATTGACTTCACAGTTCAGTAAATAAAACATGAGTTCGTGTTGTTTGCACTTTGACTTACGTGAGATTTATCAAAATCAGACAGTAATTGTAATATTAGGTACTTTATACGTTTCGTTTATCGTTAATGCTGCTTTCAAATGTAATTCTAGTTTGGACATGACATTTACAAAACAAATTGTAAGAGGTTGATTTTATATTTCATCTTCATCATCATAATCGATTATCACACACCTATTCGGAGAACCACTCCTTCACTCCTTCTCACAATCATATCGTCCACATAAAGTCGCTCAAACTCATGACCACTAAAATCAAATCAACTTACAGAAGCTACAATAGTGACTAGATACTGCTGCGTGCGCTCATAATCCAGGCTCCTGTTGACAGTGACCACGCCCTGATGAGGCAGCGGAATGGAGAAATACCCGTAACCGTCAACGGCGTTGCTTGCTTCCAGCGTTTCATTATTGCCCGGTACTATGAAGTATTCGGCAAGACCGTTGACGCCGGCGTCTAAGTCAACGGCTCGGATCTTGTCGAAGACTGTCGTTCCGACTGGTACGAGCTGAAATTATAAAAAATAAACTGATACCAAAATGCCAACCTATGTAGTTGGAAATTCCAAAGTGCAGTGCGACTTATACGGGCCAAGTAAGTATAACTGTAGTCTCTTTGTCAGCGGCACATACCCGATTTGCAGTTTAGGCGGCCGAGCCATCGTTTAAAAAAACGTTAAAATAAGATTTAGTCCAGAAGTATGCATAATCTTGCACAATATTTTCTCTGAATCACTAGTAAATTTACAGATATCGAAAACGTTCGCTATTGTACTATAGATGAATAGATGACTTGCTTATTAACTCTTTTTTTTTGTCATCAGCAGGTGCTAAATGTCCAAAGCACCGTTGCCGCGAGCACACACAATTAATCACTAACCTCTGACACGTTGGCTTGGTATGGCACTCCCTGGAACGCGGGCGCATTGTCGTTAATATCGGAGACTCGCACGATCACCGTCGTCGTCCGACGGCGCTTCGTCGCTTTCACTTGGCAGATCAGCTAGAAGGAAAATAGTTGGTACCTAGTGTAAACAGCTGTGTTCAGTGATATATTCGGATTCTGACAATTCGCATCACTTTAAACAATCACATCGATATTCGAAAGCTTCGTTCAAAATTCGAATGTTGTAAAATGTTTTGCGAATACGAATAAGTGCAAGTTGCGTCAAGGTGCATTATCGGCGGTCGGCGTAGTGAGAAAAAATAAGGTGACGGCGAAAAAATTATGGGAGAAAACTATTATATAGGATCAAGCAAAACTTTATGACGATATTTTAACCACAGTATCGGTTATCGATCCTAAGCATGTTCTTAGGTTTTTATTTTTTTCGA
Organism: Aethes cnicana; assembly: GCA_963971205.1. Classification (NCBI taxonomy): domain Eukaryota; kingdom Metazoa; phylum Arthropoda; class Insecta; order Lepidoptera; family Tortricidae; genus Aethes; species Aethes cnicana. The sequence continues at coordinate 5,157,696 of OZ020283.1, forward strand.
GTTAATAAAATATTTTTTTAGTATTGCCCAGTATGGGATTGATGGTGTGAGCGATACCTGTATCATATTAAAATTTTTTTTGACCAACTCGAAAAAAATTAAAAACCTAAAAAACATGCTTAGTATCGATAGCTGATTTTGTGGGTAAAATATCGTCACAACATTTTGCTTGACCCCGTATAACTACGTCGATTTTTGACCGAGTACAATACAATACAATAATACTTTATTGAACACCATACATTCAAGGAACAGTACAGACGTAATGTAATTACACAAAAGGTATGGCATACAGCACGCGGTCTTATCGCTTAATAACAACCTTTGGATAGTGGAGTTGAAGAAAAACAAACTAAAATTGGTAGGCGGTGCTCTGTACTAAGATGTGCAGAAGAAACAAGCACAAAATGAGTAAGTAATTATTCGTTTTGTTATTTAAATTTCTGTACCTATCTATTATATTTTCATAGGGCGGGCGGCGCGCGCTGATTACTTACTTAACAACAGAAAAAGTGCCAGTTAACCCGCCTATACCTAATAATAATGTTATTCGTTTGTCCAAGACAAAAACAGCCGAGCCCATTTTTCATTGGCCTATTTCATAACTATGATACAATCAAGACAATGACACAATGGACAAATACTTGAGGAATGAGGACAATTAAAACTTGACTGACTTTGAACTTATGTAGATAGTCATGCACAAAATAGTATAGAAAATTCGTAACTCAATTTGCTGCACAGGCACATCACATAAGTCATCTTATAAGTTCCGTTTTGCATAGATTATTAAAATATCCAAAATACGTGGTATAGCAATCATAAGCAAAAAATGTAAATTTATAATTGAATCACATTTTAAATCTTATTCACAGACTATCATGACTAAAACTACAAAACGTTCGATCGACGCCTACAAAGTTATGAAATTTCATTTGTACAAGATGGACCTTTCTAATAGTAAACACCTCTGGTGGGCGAGTCATTAATTATCATCTTAACGGGTTATATTGACATCAATATGCAGATTCATGTACGTTTCTCTAGAAGAACGAATATTTTAACCCAATTAAGCTATTGTCGAAGCTATATTCACCGTAGACCTCGTTGAAAGATGTCTAGGAGATAATTAAGTTTACATTCACACGTGTTTAGATCGGAGGCCGAAAGTGTTGTAAAAAATATAAACAATGCAATCGAGGTAACATAACGGTTTGTTAGATGATTTCAATCGTGAGATGGTTATGACTTGCTATTCGTAAAGATTCATTTCAATTTAGCAAATAGAATACTACTGGGTCTTGGTAAATTACCATTACATACAGTTTGGTATGTACCTACTTACAACAAAAATCATCAAGTCTTTTGTGAAACATTAATAAACTAAAAATAATATACGACGGCCCAACGTGTTCAAAATCATTGAACATCAACAAAACTGTTCATCATAAATGGATGTTATTTTTCATTTATTTAGTTGGTCGTCCTAACTATTTATGGACTAAAATGTTTGCTATCTACAGAATGACTACAATGAATGAATACAAAACAGTTGATTCTGGGTCGGGAATAATAAATAGTCTATTTCATTAACATTGTTGTTAAAATTAGCTTTACTATCGTTAACTGTGATTAATTATATAACCTTACATTTAATCAGATGATTACAGTTAGGTACGTGCAAGAAACCAACCTGAAACACCATATGCGACAAGTTATCCGCATCTCTATCAAGCGGCTGCAGCAGTTGCAACCGTTTTCCGTCGAGTTGGAAAAGCGTCGGTCCCTTTGGAAAGACTGTTGACAATACGACGTCCACATCCGGCTCTCCCACGATCGGGAGCTCTGGTGGTATCGTGCTTTGGTTTACTTCTGCAATGATATACAAAAAGATATAGTATTAAGAAGATGAAGAAGATCTTTTCGCCCGTATACACAAAATGTGACATTTAAGGCCGTTCCCTGACCCAGAATCGTCAAATTGCTCATGTAAGATCATACTTTTCTAAGAAATGTTAAGAGTTAAAAATATGGAAAAATCATATGTTATATTTGATTATAATTATCATCCTTACATTGACAGCTTTCGATACACGTTTCACGAAACTTCGCTCGATACAATTTAATTACAAAGTAATCTCTAACTCGGACCTTTAATCCAACTTTACTCCAGTTTATTATGTCTAACAGTGTAAAACTAAATATAACAGAAAAAATATCCATAGTATATGCATAGATTGACAGCTTTATAAATATCATGTTTCTAGACAGTATTTTTATAGAAATTAAAAACGTGTTAAATACTAACTAAATCGGGCGTTCTGTGCGTAGCGCTTTCTCTTTCACTCATTGCACGAGTGACAGTGACGGCTGAGCTGGGTATAGGAACGGCTTTAAGTGTAGTTGTATCAATATTTTGAACAGTGTCGTAATGAATACTGATACTAAGTTTCGTAGTTTCGTAGCAATAAAAGGACACCTGTATGTTAATATGTAAATTTTATTTTGGTTTTTGTTGTTCATTAAGTCCTCCTACTTAATATCCGCTATTCTAATTGCACTTGAAGGCATTATGCAAATCTTTTCATCATGAAAGGAAAGTCTAAAGTCTTCCAAATGAAATAAGTATGTAATCCTTAATTGACATATTGTGAACGGCAACATTTCCTTAGGTATTCAATAAAGTAATCTTGGGAACAATTAAGACTATTCGCACAATAACCTGTACTAAAGATACTATTTTATACTTGGTTTAATTATTCATTGGTACGTTCCCGCATTTATTGCGTAAGCCGTTTGGTTTATACTTGAAACCTCGAAACATAGCATTTCGAAAGAAAATTAAGCCAATTATGCAGAAACGGAGTAAAATCTACATTTTACTATTCCTGTAGAGCCTTATACAACGAATAAAGTAATGCTATAAATAAGTCAGTACAGTGGCATTTAAATGAAACTAAGAATACGCATTAATTCTAATTATGGTTTTATAATACTGAAAAGATCACTTACGATCTCCTCTACTTTCTTCTATATCAACAATAATGCTGGCCTGACCCGTTTCCACATCGCAGGGACCTGAAAACAATGAAAGCAATTGTAAGTATAAAATATCAGCTAGTCATTTTAGCGATTGTGTCAGAAATTAACAAAAACAGGAGTAAAAAAAGCAAGTGCTGCTTCATCGGAAAGCAGGGATGGTTACTTGCAAAAATTGTGTAATTCTTATAACACCAAACTTGATTTTTAGGGTTCAGTAGCCAAATGTCAAAAAAGGAACCCTTACAATTTTGCCATGTCAGTCTGTCTGTATGTCACATAGCCATTTTTCTTGGAGACTATGGTTGAAATACGGAAGGTAGATGTGTTCTATGAACCGCTTCACCTAAAAACAAACAATTTTGATAACTAAAAATATCAAGACCTAGCTGGCTTTTGGCTAGTTTTAAAATAATTTTAACCCTAAGCTGTTTAGGTATGTTTAGAAAGTACATTGTATGTCTTGCAACCATCGTAAGTTGCTATTTGATCATATTTCACTAAGCACTAATTATTCTGGAGTACAAAATGCAATACGGAAGTCGAACAAACGCATGGGTCTCATTAAAATTAACAAACGATCGTAAATAACCCAATAGACAGGGGAGCGGTGAGATTATTCTAGATTTGCCTTGCGAAGACAAGTAATGGCCCATTTTGTTGCAGCCCGGTAGTAGTTTAGTACCTAAGCCGAAACTTGTGATTTTTTGAAGTGACAAGAGATATACTTCTTCTGACCCTTGTGTTCCATCAGTGATGACACGTCGTCAAAACAATCGTCACATTTTGCTGTTAAGTATTTTACTAAAATACATATTAATTGTGACAAAATTGATTCCATCGATAAATTAAATGCGATTATCACCAAAAGTTATCAAAATCGAATCGATTACGTAGATTCTCTAGTTGCGCAGCGACAGTAGGTAACTGTAACTGTCCTGATGGAAATTGACTCATCGACCATATTTGACCGGCCAAAATTATATAATTGAATTGAAGGATGGTTTGAAACAACGCTTATTATTTACCTACTGCAGATAAACATAAAACGGGTACATTAGGTGGTTATAAAATAAACGATGTTCTTCCTAACGCACAGAATAGGTTTCTTAGTGCGAAATTTCGTAGTACTTAACGTTAGTTAAAGCGTCGGTAATTAAAGGCTATACTTGCATTCGAAATGGACTTCCCTTGAACAGAATTTATGATTAGCCTTTAAATAGTTAATTTTGCTTTGTAATTAAGGTGTCTTTACAGCTTGTTTTATAAAGAATTAAATTGTTAGCAGTCATCATTCGGCACCTCCAGGAATAACTAGTTTTATGACATTAATGGATTAAATGTGTTTTGTATTATTTTCATGCATACCCTTTTCATATACTCTCATAGACTGACATTAAAAATAAGGAGCAGTTTTTTTCGTACCAAAATTCATTAAATATGCATTTAATAGATTTGATCGATTTAAAACTAAAATAAAACATATTCATTCAATCATATTCTGAGATTCAAAGAACGGTTTCTTTTCAGGAAGGGTTTACCTACTTAATACATAAAGGAGTGTAATTTCTCAAATACCCTGACATAAAACCCTATTTTAATAACCGTGAAAGTATCCGCGAGAACATAAAATATGTCTTTTCATATTTATTAATACTAAGCCTTAAAGGACGTGTCGTAAAGTGATTGTTACAAACCAATTTTAGTTTAAATCCGATCGTTAACTGGGACACAGGATAGTTAATAAAATCGTGAACCTTTCTCATACTTTCTACAATTTATAGTTTCGCGTCAACTGAAAATTGTAAATGTCCATCATAAATTTAAATGACATCCAAGGACCAATTATTTTCATACATAATGGTTCAGTTCAAAATAGCTGTACGAACAATATCTAAAGAGGTCATAGAGGTTAAAGTACAGAGAACGCACTTCGAACAAACGCAAATTTGTCAAACCGTTACTTGCGATTAACGTTACCTACTACGTTTTACTTTTAAATACTCCACCACCACAACTTCAGCCAGTCTATTGAAGCCTGCTAGACACAGGCCTCCTCTCATCACTAGAGGGTTTTGATTGTAGTCACACACATTAAACACTTTAAACACACATGAAAAAAAAACAGAACGAATACACAGTAATTCCAGGGAATTACTTCGTAGAAGCGTGTAGATTTCCCCTTGGTGCTTTTCAACCGACGAAAAAAAAAAGGAGGAGGTTCTCAATTCGACGCGTATTTTTTTTTTATGTATGTCCACGCATATCTCCGTCAATTGTGAACCGATTTCGATGATTCTTTTTTTAATTGAAAGGTGTACCTCCAACTTGACCCTTTTAATAATTTGGTTTAGTTCTGATGATGGGATCCATGACAAAACGAGAGAACTCCTCGAAATTTGTTAGCATGTGTATGATTTTGGCATCAATTTCAAAGACTACAGTGAGACTTACGTCCCATCGTACAGATGTTTGGAAATTATAGCCAAAAAAAAATTTATAAAAAAAAATAGAACCGACTTCAAACTCCGTCAGCCTGTGAAGTCGGTGTCAAGTGAACCACCCCAAAGCTATGACTATCTTATAGTGAACTTTTTTACCAAAAAAGCTCATTGGTAAATTCAAATCATAGAAAAATAGAATTTTTGCACAAAAATAAGTCAAAGAATTCGAGCCCCCGACCCTCTACAGTAACTCGTTAGTTGAAATGCTGACACTGAATGTAAATAGATAATATTAGCTAATAACTAAATTCCATATAAAACGCGCGTCAACGCTGGGAATCTTAGAGAACTATTTATTAGCACAGTGGGCGTTCTACACCATCACGTAAAAATAAAGGGCTTTTACCTTAAAAGACTTTAATTGATACATATGTACCAAAAACAGCGAGTATTTAGGCCCATCGAACTCCAAAAATGGCGTACGTCAACCATTTAAGAAGTTGTTCCAATTAGAAAACATTGCTGTTTTCTCGGTTTGGTAACTATATTGGATGGAATAAATAGTTATCGTAGTTTTAATTACTAGCTAGCATTAGATAATTAATTTTGTCTTCGATACTAATGAATGGGAAGGCAGGTGGCGGCCCTTTTACGGTGAATGCGATGCATTTCTGAGTCTGAGCATTGATTTACATTATTGCGGGTATAATAAGCTAAGCAATGTTATTCTAACTAATGGGATGCCCCATTAGGTGTTTAATTCGACAGTTACCGCTTACATATTTACATGAAGACCAACCGCTTTCCACAACAACGAAAGTCAGCTGCGTTGTCGTTTAAATGGAAATTTTTGACAATTTATAAATAAAATAGCTTTTCCCCGCAACTTCGTATGCACAGAAATATTAAATGTAAAATCCCGTTTTTTTTTCCGTTCCCGTGGGAATTTCTCAAAATCCTTTCTTAGCGTAGGTATGCCTACGTCATAACATCTACCTGCATGCCAAATTTCAGCCCGATCCGTCCAGTGGTTTGGGCTGTGCGTTGATCGATCACTATATCAGTCAGTCAGTCAGTCAGTCACCTTTGAGTTTTATATATTTAGATGTTATTGTAACTAAATAAGTAGTTTGCGTGTTAGATTTTAAACACGCTCATTCACAGCTTTTGTAAAAATAACATCCGATACAAGTCGGTAAAAAATGATACCTTACATTGGAAGTGATGATACTTAGGTATTCCTTAACTGATACGAGTCGAGTTCATTAATATGTGTACTATACACGTTCGTACGTTATTGCAACGGAGTAAGGCGTAAAAATGCGTGAGTACAGATTGGTGAACTCGATTGTAGTAAATTAGAAAATGCAGAGAGCTCACCGGGCGTGGCCTGTGCCAGACGTAGAAGGCAGAACAAGAGAAGCCATATCGGTGATTGCCCATGCTGGATGAGCGCCACCCACCGCGCCATCTCACTGTAACAAAAAAGCAATACATTAGGAATTAATCTATAAGTATAATACTAATAATAAGTCTGTAGAAGAAGTCTCGTCTGTAACTTGAAATTAAAAGAAACTATCAAGTCGAGGGGACCATAGAAACGATACTTAACAAAAAAGAAAGATTTTTAGAAAAAAAATCTGTATGTAGGTATGTACAGTAATGTCCAGATTTAACTCGAAAACTACTGGTCGGATTGCGACAAAATTTTGTATTTGGGATAGTATATAACATTAGTCAACATATAAGCTACTTTTTATCCTGGAAAAACGCACAGTTCCCGCGGGAACGCCATTACCGAAATTCACGCGGACAAAGTCGCAGGCAGAAGCTAATTATTAATAGTTTAAAAAAGTAATCATACACACCCTGCTAAGCTAACACATTTTGAGGAGTTCTCTCAATTTCGCTTTTGTTGACCAATCCGGAGGTACCAAGAAAAAGAGGAGGAAAAAGAATGATCGAAATAGGTTCACAATTAACGGAGTAATCAAGGAATATAAATATGAAAAAAAAGTAGACGAATTGAGAACCTCCTTCTTATTTGAAGTCAGTGTATATACACCGCGCGAAAAATTTTGAATGTTTGATGCAAGTGGTCGGTCACAATTAAGGGCCTTATCCCACTTGCGATTTGCGAGCGTGTTTTGTATGGAGGCGAACACGCCGCGAGTTCGCCGCGTACGAGTTTTGTATTGAAAAACGCTTTCAACTCGCTCGCAAATCGCAAATGGGATAAGGCCCTAAGACGAATCTAATGACACCTCTCAAACAAGCATGCAATCGAAAAACATAATAAACCTGCTTCTGGCGCAGTCGGGTAAACACCAATGCAATAACCAAATAGTAACAATTTTTATTTCTTTAACATTTTCAAATGGTACTTAGTATTTAAGGTTTTGAGTAAGTATGTAAGTGCTTTTTTGATATATTTTTTTAATGTAAGTAATGGCAGATAATTAACAGCGTTCTTATAGAGACTAATTACAGTGTGATCCGGTTCAAACCGGACGCTAATTATATTTGTACTATATCGTACACTACCGTAAAAGTTCGTGTTATTTATACCAACACCCATCAATCGTCATCAGTTCGTTAAAAAATATCTTGCGTTTTAATAAGTAACTCTTAGTTTGATCCCTTCACACGAGATGAAAAGAACTCATTCGATTGCTCTTTTCTTTTAGAATTTTCTTCTTGAGTAGACAGTTCGACGTACTTACCTACTTGACTATAGTTGAAACAAATCAGAAAACAGTTGTAGCCTTACAGTATCACAATCCGTACTAATGCAATAGGTATAGATTTCTTTTAACAAGATTACAATGTGATTATAGAAAACGGGCCAACATTTGTTTCTACTAATTCCTATTACAGATAGGATACTGTCTGAAGCCGATTTTCGGTAAATCCGTTTTATTTGATGACGTCCGTTACCTACTCTTGAAGGGGAATAACGTTATTTAGTTAATTAGACAGGGCTGATATTGAATTTGAGACGAAATAATATTTGACTACTTATATGCTATTGTATACATACCTAATTTAATTTTAGCTCTTGATGTATGGAAATAGTATTTAACCGTAAAAACTTTCAATGTTGTAACCCTAATTTGTAGTGCCCTTACAGGGTTTCATATGAGAGACTTTTGTTTTATATAACACCTAATAATGACCTAATGATGTGATCACAATAAAGAATTGAATTGAATTGAATAAATTTAGTATCAAATTCTTTTCAGGCTTTTTCCTTTGATTGCAGATACTCGTATAGCAGATAACGTGCCATATCGCTCGAAGCGTGAAGAGGTAACAGACAGAAAGACAAAGTTACTTTCACATGAAAATATTAGTATCGTTTTCTTGTAAATTCCATGATGTTATTGATATTTTAACATGCACCTAAGTACGTACGAGTAGTTTCATTAAATCGTTTTCAACCCGTCTAAAAAATAAAAGTCGTTTTTGGTCAGCGGGATTAAATTCAATGCAAATGGCTGAGAGCGGCGTGAAATAAGCACTAAGAGTTTTTACCAGACCGTTTTAATCTAGGTTTGTCTGGGCACCTATTTGAAATCGAGTGAAGTCCGCGCTCTGACCGGTTAAAAGTGGACCAGGTAGCGCAAAAAGTTGTCCTGTTGGTATCTAACGATAATAGCTAGTTGCGAAAGGACTGCAGACAGCAACAATGTAATTAGAAATATTTATTATCGAAGAAACACTTATGAATATTTTCAATGTGCACACTATATCAGCACTTAAAAGTACCTATTATTTTAAGTCTAAAATTGGTCCTAAACGATGGCGAAAACCGTTTTATTTATGGAATTTAGATGTAGGGTTTTTTAAGGTTTCATCTTATCCGCAAGAAACTTTTAAGAGGGTTTACTCTGAAAGTTGGCAACGTCGCAAATAGCAGTCAAATATTTTGCTGTTTTCATTAATTTCTGAATATTACTGAATGAAAACATGAATTATCGCTCTATGGTTGAATTAAACATTAAGTATGGATTGTAACAGTTATCATAGGAACACGAAATTTTTTGTATTATGAAAGTAATCTCTTTTGAAAACTGTCCATCGCAGTTTCCATGCATTTTAATGTAATCTTATCATTTGAATGCCTAACCAACAAATATAAAACGAGACGCGTCATTCAATCATAGAATGATATCTTCCTTTTTAATTCAGCAATATGGAGAAATTAATAAAACCAGCATAACCTTTGACAGCTATAGGTATGCGACGTTGCCAACTCTTAACTGTTTTAGAAGAACCAACAATCTCAGCAGTAACTGGTACATCTCTATCACGCGGCCGTTACCGAACTTAGTAAATCATGAAGGATCATGTCGCGGTAACCATAGCCTCCCGATAGATACAAAGTCAACAGCAAATGGGAGGGATCGATGATAAATCCATACTAATAGTTAATCGTGAAACGTTGCCTGTAGCTTTGTTGCTTAATCGCGGATAAACTGCAGCTCTGCTGATTTTATCAATATTTATGGCTTACTGAAGAACTAATTTACACTTGTTTATTGTACGGAGCTGTTCATGTAGTTATGTAATACAAAGAAGTTCTCATTATATGGTTGAATGACGTATCTCGTTTTATATTTGTTGGTTAGGCATTCAAATGATAAGATTACATTAAAATGCATGGAAAATGCGATGGAATGTTTTCAAAAGATAGTACTTCCATAATCCTAAAAATTTCGTGTCCCTATGATAATTGTTGCAAGCCATACTTAATGTTTTATTCAACCATAGAGCGAAAATTCATGTTTTCATTCAGTAATATTCAGAAATTAATGAAAACAGCGAAATATTTGACAGTCATTTGCGACGTTGCCAACTTTCGGAGTAAACCCACTTAAATGAGGACCGAATGTTTAATCTCCTCAATTTTTTATTACTTTCTGTAGACTCCTTTATCGTTCAGCAAGACGTGGCCCATCTGACGCCCTCTGTTGTTGTCAGTATTTTAGACGGCTATAAACACATGGATGCTCCAAAATTTATCAGGGAAAAATTATTTAGTCAGTGTAGCTCACTCAGACATAGAAAAAAGGCCTACTAGAAAAGGACTAAAGCGGTCTTCCTTTGAAAGGTAGACACATGTTGGATTCTCACTTCAGAGTCTGAAAAAAGTTTTAAGACTTAGTTAAATATCACAAATACGATTGCGATGGAGTGTGAGAGTAACTACTGTAAGAATACATTTATAATACAACTAGCTTCTGCCCGCGACTTCGCCCGCGTGGTAGTCGGTTATCGCGTTCCCGCGGGAACTTTGCGTTTTTCCCGGACAAAAAGTAGCCTATGTCCTTTCCCGGGACTCCAACTATCTCCATGCCAAATTTCATCTCAATCGGTCCAGCGATTGAAGCGTGAAGAGGTAACAGACAGACAGACAGACAGACAGACAGACAGACAGACAGACAGACAGAAAGACAGACAGACAGAGTTACTTTCGCATTTATAATATTACTAGCTTCTTCCCGCAACTTCGCCCGCGTGGAATTCGGTTATCACGCTCCCTCGGGAACTATGCGTTTTTCCGGGATAAAAAGTAGCCTATGTCCTTTCCCGGGACTCCAACTATCTCCATGCCAAATTTCATCTCAATCGATTGAAGTGTGAAGAGGTAACAGTCAGACAGACAGACAGACAGAGTTACTTTCGCATTTATAATATTAGTATGGATAATATAATATGGATAATACAACTTTCATTTCAAATTTATTAATAAGTACTATATAGGGTCAAGTCGCAAAGTGATAGTTGGCTTATACCTGCCTCGAACATGAGATTAGGCCGTAGAATTATGCTGAGTAATGGCGGGGTACCATGTAGCATTAATATGTCACGCTTCGCATTAGCATTCGAAAGGGTTTTCTTAGCGATACGATTGCTCGCGAGTGTCGGGCGGCAGCGTAGAACGCCTGCCAAGAAAATTTACTTTACAAGAAATAGCTGAAATGTAACAATAGCAACTACAGTTTAAAATTTTATTGGATTTGAATTACAAATTTTAGGTTAGTACATAGTCAGAATAATTATTTAGACTCTAAATGCAAATGGTGCTAGTGAAAATCAATAAACAAACGATTTATATAAAAAAATATTCAAAAACTGTTTTTTGATATGAATACAATGATGAACTCATTGAAGTATTTAATCGCATCACGTTTCCCGTTTAAAACGAGATGTACCACTGTAGGTACTGAGACGCTTTGAGCCAAATACGTCAGGCATCATATATGGCCAACAGCACCGATAGAAGCATAATTGATGCCTCTTTAGGATTTTCTGCCGCTTCAAATAAACACTTGCACCACCTCGCTAATCTGGCAAGCATGGACCCCCTAGCGTTAGTAGGACATAAAAGTCAACGCGTTTTGTAGTCGGGGAGTCCATTATGTTAAAATTACGTTAGCTTTATGATCACGTATTGGATTTAGGGAGATTATGAGGTAGACATAGTAAGATTATTTGAGAAAGAAATACCATTGTGTGGCGAGTCAACTGGTGTCTACAAGATTTGCTAAATTATAAATCTGTACATTTAATAAACTGTCTATTTTTCGGGGCGGCTACATAAGGATGTACATATTTATAGGAAAAACCTTCGAACGCGTGGGACTTTAGATTCAAACGTAATGGGGTTAGTGTTTTTTACTTAAGTAAATGCTTAAAATGTTACATTTCCTGTACACACGTAGCTCTCTATGATAATGGACAGAGACATGATAGAGGTACTCAACAGGATGATATGATATCCCATATCTGATTCTCACACGCTCCAGTAATTCTGAAAATCTCTTCCTCGGCTCCCTTACTATTATGAAAGGCAAGTCTATGTCTATCCACGCCCAGGGGATGTTAAGGCCGTAATAGTACATAACTGCAGAGACCAGTAAGTAAGCCATACTGGCCAAGTATGATATTGACGGACCGAGGCGCCAGCCGAGGTCCGGCTACATACGCGGCCAGTATGGCTCTTACGGTCGAAGCAAGTATAGTGCTTTTCTCAAAAATGAAACACGAATAAAAGACAAAAATATGTTTTACTTAAAATCCCGCCTTAGCTCTAGCGCCTAGCCGACTGTCATTACGTTTTTTTTTTTATAAAGACTGCGTTTAGGTATTTGCACTAAGTTAATTGCACTGTTGCCAATCTCATTTTTTATTGGTAATATTTCATAATTTTTACATTGTATAACTAATGTTCATGATTTTAACTTTAACTCAGACCTCTTTTTTTATAATATAAAACAGGTATTCCGAAGTCAACAATTATCTTAACTGTTTCCGCCTTTTTACACACTACAATTGTGAATTAAACGCAGCATGCAAACGTTCCGCGCACAAACCTTGTCGATAGGTTTTTTTTTAAATATTGGATCATGTGTTTTTTATACGTACTGCCTATTGCGCTGACCTATTTTAGTTTTTTATTGTTCTTAGTGAATATAATCAAACATTTTTATCATGTGCAAAATAAAAAGTACGTATACTTTAATAAATATGTAAATTTAAAGTGAAATATCGTTCAAGTTAATTAATTTTTATCCCTTATCTATTTTAAATTTATATACGTCCTCAGCACCTATACCTTTGTATTGGTTGGTGGCGATGTAAAAATGTGCTTCGAAATTCAAATAACATGATACGTAATGGAATTACATACGTACTTACTGGACAATTATTGATTCCAAATTCAAAATCTCGCTATTTACTGGACACTTCCAATAAGCCTTCGGTATGACATACTTACTGGATGCTTTTTAGCGATGTTATGGCAACATTACATAGCATTTTTGAGAAAAAGGAATTAGGTACGATTAGTTTTATTCTGTTTTTAGTTTTATTCTGTTTAATATTTCTGTTCCAGTCAGTGTTACATAAACAGGTATTTATTGTGTTTTAACTGACTTTGCTGACTACTTTACGTAATAAATGGTTCCATTAATTGATCTAGTTGGTGAATTCCTGGGAATATTATATGAAAAACTTTTATATTAGGTACCTTAAATTTGTACTTGAAATCATTTTTAACTTTTTTTATGTGCTACTAATTTGCATGTCTAATTAATAATCATAATTTAATTCATTGGCTGAGAAGTGAAGCTTTAAGTAAGTAAATTTAAGTTATAAGTAATTTTGAAGTATTTTGGATGTCTGTTTACTTGACTGCTTTTTATTCTATAAAACTTACAATCTTATATTACTTATGCAAACTAAACTTGCTTTTCACTACCATAATTACACATGCCCTTGATTGTAAACATAATCCTCTAACAATATTACTGTTACGAAGTAGGACGTACCCACAGACTCATATCATTCTCGAGTAAGACTGTTTATCATTGATCTATTATAAGTAAGGATTCACAATCAGCCGGAGAAAAATGGTCCCGTCAAAACGGGTGCCCAAACAGCTCGGGTACCCGTTTGGCTTTCGTTATAAAGAGGCGTTATTAGCATATTGGAACGTATTTTCTAATGTCAGTTTGCTCCATATCTTCTGACATATTCTGTTAGGCACTGTTCGTCCATATTACCTTATTATAAGTCAATGTGTTTACCATAGTAATTGATTATAGGAACCAGCAATAATAATGAATTGTATGTGTTATTGGTTCTGTTGGATCACGCTGTGCATTTTAATTCGTTGCACTAGTCGGTGTTCTGTTCTTTAGTGAGTTTCTGGGAATACTTGGAATAACAAATACTTGTGTTTAATTCTTTTAACATTCTATTGATATTTATTGACGACCGGATTTGTCCAGTTCCTTTGTTCCAATGGTCGCGGGTTCGAATCCCGCTCGGGGCAAACTTTGTGTGATTTGCACGAAAGTTTGTACTCGAAGCATGGATGTTTAGTCTTTATGTATGTGGTTCTCTATATAAGTATTTATATCGTTGTCTAACACCCATAATACAAGCGTTGCTTAGTTTGGGACTAGTTATACATGTGGGAAATGTCCCAAGTTTTTTTTTAAATGTTGTTCACAAAAGCTTTATACGCCTCGTGATCTCGCTGAAATCCTTAAGTTTTAGAAAACTTCTCTAGCTCATATTACCAGTGTAATGTGCAGTTAGTTATCTTTATTGCCATCAACTTCTAGTAAGGAAGGTAGATTTACCTGTTAAGCAAGCCTGCTGGGATAGTTACTAGTTACATCCTTTCATTTATGCTACCGATGTGTCAGTCCGACAATTAATATTCATTTCATTAGGCAATAAAACAAAGACCATTCAAAGAAATGAGGGGGTGAAATAAAGTTCAAGTGCGTGCGACTGAAAATTTACTACCTATAGGACCTATAATTTTCACGAACATTCCTGCTTTACAAGACAAAGGATGTTTATTTTTTAATAACTATTATAAAAGAAACACATTTAAATGTATTTACTCAAACATGCAATGAAATATTGATATTATGTTCTTCTTATTAGCATGGGATGTATCACGTTTCAGGCGCGGCTAGACAATTGGTATATAATGAAATTTCATACAAACGTTGCAGGCCTAGGCCGGCAACTTACTTTTTTTTAAAATTTCATATGATATATTTGTGACACAGCATCTTGGCATTCCGCCATTTAAAAAAAGCTGCAAGCATTATTTACTCTATGGTTCGCTGTGACATTCTGCCAATACAGCTTTTTTCATTTTAGAGTTTTAGAAGTCATGCTTTATTGTTTTGTATACTAAGCATCTTACAGTCCGAAATGTATGTGTTTTATTCTTTTTAAGTATAATTCGATGGCTTAGATTTATAAAGCTAAATTGTTTTCTTGAATAAGTTTCGAATATCCACCCATCTAATCTAACTACCGATCACAAACAGATGGTATTCATTATCATAAAAAAATTGTTTGATAGAAAAGAGGTTATATAAGTTTGATTGTCAATAATGAATGACAAGTGTCATTCCACAGGTCTATGCTAAGGTTCAGAAATATGCTTACGCAATGTTTGAATCGTATGGTACGTGTTAGTATTTTTTATTCACCTAGGTATAAGTTCTCAAGTAATAATTTTTTGATTTACAGATTTTTATTTATTTATTTCATTGCATGTTTGAGAAAAGCATTATACATACATCGGCGGGGGACGGAAGTTGTCGGCCTCGTAACTATAGTATATAATACTCGGCCTGCAACATCCTCCTTCCCGGCCTCTGTAGTAATGTAGGTACTATTATACTACGACTACTAGAGATCTTCTACTATCTAAAGCGTTTTGAAATGTGAAGGCGCGGGACTTTAGATAGTAGAAGATCTCTACGAGACGATGACCAGACTACAAGAAGAAAAGAAGTATCAAATTGCGACGCAAGAACCGTTAAAAGTACAAGTTATTTTGCATTTTACATTTTAATGAAATTTAAAGAATCAAAGCAACACTCATAAAGTCATAACTCATATCAAGTTCGTTCAATAATCTGTTTCGTTGCATATTTATAGCAATAGTAAATGCACGAATGCATCATTTAGGTCTTTACTGCTGGCATGGAGCCTTTTTACATATTTAACGATGCAGTACAAGCCATTTGAAGATTAACTTCTTTATGATATACCCTCGGGAGAGGGTTTAAAATACTTTAAAGAAATAATTCATGTTATAGAATTGAGGACAGTTGATTTCATATTTGTAGTTGTACAAGTAGGTCCAAGTACCTCACCCATACCACAGCCTATAGCAGTTGTGCATCACATTGAATTCGATATTTTGAATGGTCAAGTTACATTACATACATACATACATAATAGCACTTTAACTCATGAGTCAGTACTTATTAGAAATGGAATGAAAAATATAGAACAAGAGAGTATGTATTCCTCTCCGTAATAGACCTATTTTTATTTACATCTGTTTTGAACTCTAAAATTGAAAACTGCGAAAAAGTACTGGATAGGAAAATATTTAATGTATTTACTGCGTCTAGACTGAATAAAACAAGTGATCGGTTTAGTGTACAAGCTATAACATTACACACATTTACAGGCAATTAATATTTTTATGATCAGCTAACATATTTTTTTCCAAGCTTGAAAAAATCATAAATCCACACGCTAATAAAGAATATTATGAAAGAAATAAAGCCTTCGCCTTATTACGGTCGTGTAAATGCAATAAAGATATAAAAGGTACAACAGAACAATTAACAGAGAGATTCGAACGATCGTTTTTAACAGCTGTAGTAAAACTTCACAAGCATCGACAATGCGTAGGGGAATTAACATACGAATACCCAAACGCATGCAGACAATTTGCATAGCGCACAAAAAGGAGTAGAAGCAGGTGAGGAAAACCGTAGGTTTTCGTTTGGAATTTGTATTGTATTAAATTGGTCTGCTATTACCCATTGTTTAGAAGACCTGCGGTTGTGCTCTCCTGCACGACCCGCGGACAATGCGGCGGTGTGAGAGGTTTAAACGTTGTTCTAATGAAATTGTTGGTTCCGGATATTTTGATTGTAAGACCTGGTTGGAATAAAATATTTGAAATAGGGATATTTTAATCTCGATAATAACCATCACCTTAGCTGTTACTTTGTACATACTGATTTCCACAGATTAAAGGTTACCTACTTATTTTACCAGTGGCAAAAAGCATAGGTAGAGCCTTTTAAACAACAGCCATATAGCAAATCGTTTCATGATCGTGATTTCGACATTAATTTGCTCTTAATAGTGCTGAAATTAACTTTATCGATGACATTGTAAGGATAAAGTTCAACTTTCTCCTTAAAGTTCGACATTTACTTTAATGTGGTCATATTTTAAATCGATTCAGATTTTCATGCATAATAAAAAAATACATTTAAAGAAATAAGTGTACTTCGTAGGTCTTTTAGTGAATCTATTTTGCTTCATTAAAACGCTCGAGATAGGGAGACAAATCATGAAATCAGTGATTAAAGAAAAAGGACTAACAATTAACTGCATGATAAAGCTCTTTCAATTGGGCCTCATAACTCCAGTGCTTTATTGGTCTCAGACCGTTAGTTCTATAGTATCGCATTTCCGTATCCACCCCTCGATTTGCTTAGCTAAAGGCGATGAGCACACGCAGCCGAAACGATCGAACCTTTATTAGTTGTTTCAACATGAGGCTGTTCGTCTGTAATGTTAATACACAATCACTTCGCCTTTGTGTACGATGAAGTAACTAAGAAAGTTCTGAGAAGGATTTCATATTTTATTCAGCTAAGAGGGTTTACTCCGAAAGCTGGCAACGTCGCAAATAGCTGTCAAATATATCGCTGTTTTCATTCATTTCTGAATATTACTGAATGAAAACATGAATTACCGCTCTATGGTTGAATAAAACATTGAGTATGGATTGCAAAAATTGACATAGGAATACGAAATTTTTAGGATTATGGAAGTACTTATCTTTTGGAAACTTTTCATCGCATATTCCAAGCATTTTAATGTAATCTTATCATTTGAATGCCTAACCAACAAATATAAAACGAGACGCGCCACTCAACCATAGAATGGTAACTTCTTTTTTAATTCAGTAATATTGAGAAATTATTAAAAACAGCGATTTATTTGACAGCTATATGCGACGTTTCCAACTTTCGGGATAAACCCTCTTACATTAGTACTTTTATTTTTGGTTCAGTTTGGAAACATTTCCTTTCGCTGTTTTTTTTTCTTCATGATAGTCCATAGTGAAGAATTTTAGATCATTATGTATCGATAGCATCGATTTAAGTCAAAAATTTCAGTCAGTAATATCACACGCGCCTAATTAATATCCAATGGTCCTTATGGGCGTTTTGCATGAATCGTTTATTTATCTAGTAAGATCTAGGATTTAGCTATGTAAGATCTTTTTAAGGAAACTGGTATGGATCTAACATAAATAATAATCATACCGACTTACTTATTCCCAATGGATGCTCACAGCAAAAGCTAAGCTTTCGCGAGTTAAAATGTTCGCACAATAGCCCACACGCATATACAATGTATATTCGGTATAATGCTGTATGGGGGTTTGAATTAATAGAATGTCGGGCCTGGGGCGAATGGTTTTCACACTATAATACTAGTTATAAAGCACTTGGTGTATGATGGCGTGAATGTGTCCATAAAGAGACGGAATAAGGAAGCGAAGTGTTCTTTCTGAATGCTTGAAGTGACAAGCATTCAAAAAGTGACAGCCTTTAATTATTTCTTCGTACTATACTAGCGAAATAATTGGATAGAAATCTTTTCAAAGACCTAAGTTTATCATTTACTTTAGGAAACGTCGTTTACATTAATAAGACGGTGGCGCAAAAGCTAACTTTTTCTGTGGAAGTTCTAAATAACATCGATTCAGGTATTAATGTGGGACCAATTAGCAGCAGCAACATAATCAAGCGTAACGTAATAACCCCTTGACTACTTATGTGGTAACTGACATTTCATGTTTGACAAGCAGATCTCATTGAAAGTAATGAAAGTCGCATCAGAAGTAAAGCGAACAAAAAAAACTAGATTTAGTAAATCCTTGAAGTGAAAATACGTTTCGGCTTTAACTTTTATCTTGATGACGTCGTGAAAGTATAGTACTACTACTACTACTACTACTACTACTACTACAGCCTATTTGCGTCCCACTGCTGGGCACAGGCCTCCACTCATCACGAGAGGGTTTGGGCTTTAGTCCCCACGCGGGCCCAGTGCGGATTGGGGACTTCACACACATCTTTGAATTACTTCGCAGATGCATGCAGGTTTCCTCACGATGTTTTCCTTCACCGAAAAGCTCTGTGGTAAATTTAAATTGAATTTCGCACATTAGTAAACTTAGAGGTGCGAGCCGGAATCGAACCCCCGACCCTCTGCATGAGAGGCGGTAGGTCGAACCACTAGGCCACCACGGCTTCGGAAGTATAGTACGCCTTAGGTGAAAGAGGTCATTGACAAAACACGCGCCCTTTTAAGTGAGTTCGAAGTAATAAGCTAGATTATAGTTTCTCCTTCCTCCTCGCGAGAGACAGGTAGACTAAACGCTGTGTAGAAAATAAAATCTTCGACGGTCCACTAACGTACAATTTTGCGTCTTGCTCCTTAGAAAAATAAAATGGCTTTGATGTAGGGACGAACTAACAGTCTGCAATTTCGACACCGATTTTATCAAAACAATTGCTCCGAATGACAATCCACCTATAAAAAATTCTACCATTGACCTGTAATTACTTCAACAATCCAAGTAGAGAGACTATTAAACTGTAAGCCAGAGGTAGGATTAAAATCATAAATAATATAATATTCGCATGTTTATTTGCATAAAGATATATCTATTTAAACTTAAGCATAAATACACACTTGGAATACCGCTTTATCGACAAATTTACAAAGCAAATCTGAATCTGCATTTCACCCATGCATCTTTGTAGGAAAGCAATACAAGCCTTCACATTGCTGATAAAAGTACTAGATACGAGGCCACCCAATAGGAGAGGATACCAATAAATATCTAGAGCCTAGGCAGGTTATCTATGCTTGTAGCTTTCTATCCAGCGATCTCCAGTTGACTTGTGCCGACTTCACAGATCCGCTCAGCCGTTACACTTGGTTATTACGGCTTTTAAGATTTGTGTCTAGAATTTTATTACTATTTTCTGCTGTTGTTTTTTTCGGTTCGTAAAAAAAGGAATGGATGTTGAAATTATTTTTAAGTAACATTGAAAGCCAAGATCGTCGAAGATCTCAAGAAAGATGGCAGAAAAATATTGGTATAAAATGGAAAATACTAGTGTGTTCCGAATGCACCCTCTGTTAAAAGTGCGTTGAATCCATGACTTGGCTCAGATGCTATCTTCACAGCAAATAAATATTTGACGATAGACATTGACGAGAACACGCTATAAGTGCGTGTACCTACTACATAATATATCGATGTAATAACTCTAAAAGGTGACTGAAGGCGACTACCTTCAGTCACCTTTGAGTGAAGGAGTCAAGTTTTAAATTTTTGTACCGCAACTTCACAAAAGTGGAAATACCTAGATGTGGTGACCGCCAAAATTTGATAGGTCGACCACAATTACGTCCCACCGACGGTAGAAGTTCCGTTGCGAATTGACCACTCCACACATTATTACTTCGATGTTTACCACTGAGCTTTTCGATGAAGGAATACATGAAGAAGGAAATCTGCTCAAGGATGTGTGTGAAGTCCCCAATTCGCACTGGGCAGAAAAGTCTTGCGAAAATAACATCTACAAACGTTTAATGACTGCCTACTTCATTAAATTGGCTTAATAAAGTTGTTAAAATTGCATGCCTCAAAAGCAATTGAAATGTAAATGCCACTAACATCTCTGAAACACTAAAATTTACGTAAAATACACGTTTTTATTCGCCATTATAGTACCGAGCCCGCGAACAAGTGCAGCTGACCTATTGAGCTTTGCAAATGAAGTTGTTACGTAAACATGCAGATGGAAGATGCGCCGGCGCATATACATAGTACTACGTACTGGCCGGAGACGGCAACTTTCACGTCTAAATCAAACTAATGGACGCTCGTTTTAATCTAACGCTGATAAATTAACGTTAGTGTCCAAATAATAATTGAAATTTGCATATTACGTGATTGACCTCTGAATTATTGGTAATAAATTCGTCAAAATTAATCAAGATTCAAAACTTTACTTGTAACGGGCGAATTGAACTTCGTTTCGTAGTGCCATATTGAATGATTTTTACGCAATGGAAATTAGTATTTTAGCGTTCTGTTAATTTGTAGGTACCGTCTATTGTCTATTGGTTCGTACTTTGAGTCTCGACGTTAACAAAAACTCAAGTAATTACGACATATGACATCTGAACATAGTATATTCCTCATTGGACCCCCTACATTTTAATCTTAAGCGAGTCTTATAATAAGTATAGATCGTTGATAATGCAGTTGCAATGGAACAAAGTTGAATTCTAATTTAAGTGCAGCGGACCGATTCGCAGTATTTAAAGTGGCTATTTCTAATCGCAAGTACGTTTTTCATTATTAAAATGCCAACAAAACGGGGAACATACTCCCACACCGGCGTGGAAGCGAGAATGCCTCATTACAAGTCTCTAGAGATGCGATCGGCACGCAACGCAGATCGAATCTAGATTTTATCGGAACATCGCCACCGAAACCCCTGTCAAGTTAGCATTTGCCTTTTATCCCGTTTAAGATAATTATAAAACCACAAATTAAGATTCGTGGTGAGCAATCTTCCCAACAAATTAATAAACCTACGTAGCTTCAAAATCCAATTTTAATATTTTTCTCATTGTCCAAAGATGTCCACTGCTGAAAATAGTTCTCTCAAATGAGGCATATATTTCACCCGTCGTCGCTTTAGCTTTAAAGAAAAATAATTCTTTATAAAATAAAAACAAATGTTTCAAGCACACAACAAAACTACAAATTAACAATATAGGTAGACGCTGTTCTCAGGTGACATAAGAATCGTTGAGACTTGTGCAATCTCACAGTATCTAAACAGTTTCAGTACTTACTTAATACCATACTAGTCATATAACAGCGACGTTTACTGGTTGTAAACCGACTGTATAAATAGAGTGGTTAAAGATTCGAATCGCAGTAACCGATCTGAGATTAATCGTAAACCACTGAAGGTTTCAGGCTGTCATCAAGTCTGTACTTTTTTATTAAGATATATTTCGTATTTTTGGCAATGAATTCAGCGCTGATTCCATTGCAAACGAATGAGAAGATACACAATGGTCTAAATGCATTTGAGAAAATAACACAACAAATCAGTTTCCGTTTTACACGGTCCTTATAGTTATTAGATAACTATCTGACAGACTGTTTACTTCACAGATGGAAGATAATTTTGTACCTACTGCTGAAACTAACAGTACCTACCTAAATGCTTTAAAATAGGTTTGAAAGTTGCACAATAATTCCATGAACATAGTTACAATGTAAGCGTAAAAGCGATGCCAAATGCCAGTGAGGCATTTAAATAATGATCCACCATGGTAAATAGGGAATAATGCTAGCAACGTAAGGATAATATTGGATTTATGGAATGGAAAGCATTGTGATGTAACAGTACGTTACGATGATAAAGCAATTTCAATTAGCAGGTTACCTACTAGAAAAGATACAAGATACTAAAACCCAATTCAACAGTGAGCTACTTTACTATTGCAATTACAAAATCTTTGAGAAGCTCGATTTTCCAAGAACATGAAAATACAATACGGAGCGTATGCAAACATGGTGAATTCCCATGCTCTGAGACACTAGTACCCTTTAAGGAAATAATCCATTATCATTTTAGCCGTAACTATGTATTCAACGCACAATCAGACTAAATGTAAGGCAATTCAGATACGATTAAAACACCGGCATTCCAGAGCTGGATTTAATTTTATGGAGTACGGAGCGTTTCCTAGTTGTTTGCAGTGAGATAGTGGAAGGAAGTTGACGATTTTGCTATTTTATGCAACGGGATTGCACAAGGCGAACATGTAATGTTGAATTAGGTAAACTTAATAAATAAGTACATCATACTGATGAAAAAACAATGAGAATCAATGTTGAGGTATATGCCACCGTTAAATTGTACTGCTTAATGAGATTATAAAGTGAAGGGTACGTTAGATTAGGTGAGGTTATAATCTAACGACTTAACATTGTAGGTAAACTAAACGAAATGTACAATTGTACGGATATACAAAACCAAAATAGAGCAACCGTTGTAACGAAAAATTGTCTGTAATAAAATCACAAATGCACTGCAACTCTTTAAGCTTTATGTTCGTGAAGTGTAAAGTGAACGAAGTGCAAATAAACACTTGAGACAGCCGCGCGCACCATTTTAAAAATTACCTTCCTACCGAGATCAGTGTCCTCTCGCGCCGTGTAAATGCATTCCTAAGCACAAAGCTCCAGTTAGTACTCATTATTCTCCAGGAACAGGTAGCTCGGCAGATACGCCGTTATTGCCGCCACTTGAGACCGGGGCAATTTTGTGCCAGCACTTAGAACAGGGCTCCATTGACTTTCGATAATGTCAGACCTGGAGAATGAGGAAGCTGTTTTTTAAATGGCTGGCCGATGCTTTTATCTTAGACTCACGTTCCATATGTGATTATTAACTATAAAAAGATGTAATCTATTTGTCAGTGTCTTAAAATTGCTCAAATTAGTCACTGCTATGAAAGCCTATAGTCGCCAAAATGAGAAGTTATTTATTATACTACTAAAAATATAATGAGGTTAAAAATTCGACATATTTATGTAGAGTATTGGAAACACGCTTAAACCATCGACTAACCCCAGGGTTTTAGAAAGCATTACGTTATAAATTATTGAGAAGAAGACCCTATGCCTGCGACGCATAATTTGCTAGAACCAGTTCCAGTTCAGACCGCGATACCGGCCTATCATACGAATAGATTATGTTCGTTTTGGTTTAATATACTACAGTTAAAGCAGATGTGATTGCGGAAGATTGTATCACATATTCAATATTGAACGCGGTTTATATTGAATACAAATCGTATGTCGTCTCTGGATTCAGCTTGGATAAATCTGGGAAAGAATACTTATCACGACAGCATTTCTGCTCATTTTACTTTGCATTGCCTGAAGTCAGGTGCTCAAAATCAGACCAACAAAACATTAATGTATAAGGCTAATACCTAGTATGAATTGAGTCTCATACTCTACCAACTGAGATAGAGATTTCTACTTCGTATATAACTAATGTAAGTTAATGTAAAGGGTTCAAAAAATCACGTCAAAGATTTTTTTTATGAATATTGAAAAATTACTTTATAAAAGTAAATAAGTAAGAGTAAGTATTATAGTTTGTGTCGAAATAAATGCTACTTTCTTTATAAAAGTAGTGAAGTTTCATTATTATAATGTTAGACTATAGATAAGATAGTCACATATACTAAATACATAACAATACAATACAAAACTCAAAAAAACTCTCCAAAAAGGTAGAAAGAGATTCTATCATAGGTAGCAAAATGTTTTTCAAAATCGTTAAAACACGGTTAAACCTCAAAGTATTCGAACATTGCGCACAATTTAATAGATGTGAGAGTAGGTAATAAACTTTTATGAAGAAGAAATGTCTGGTAGACTGTAAACTTATACAACACTTCATTTATAGTAGAGGCAATAAATACACAAGAAATAAAGGTTCCGAAGACACTTTAATGAAGATTCATTAAAGTGTCTTCTGTATAAAAGAATCTACGCTAATGTCAGAATTTATTTAAGAGGAGTTTGTGTACACAGGAGGTAACAGTAGATATAATAGTTTGTGATTAACTAATCCGTAAAAGGGCTTGTAAAGTGGCATTTTAAAATATGAATTATCAAGCTATGAAAGAAAATGTAACGATATTGCACCTACTACTCAAATCGAGCCAGAATCCCTTGATCGTAAATAAATGAAATGGTTTAAATTTGAGCAGCATTGCGATATCCCTGTTAGCCTAACACTTATTATATAGAGCTGATGAAACTACTCGTAGAACAAGCAACAAATAACAATAAAAACTCATCAAACATAAGTTAAATAAATAAATTGTTTATTGCATATTTGCAAACAGTCTTGTTCAATAGACTCATTAGCAGAACAACAACTTCATTGTCACGTGATGCAATCGTATTCCAATCAAAATCGATCGCAATGCAATCGTTAGGGAGATAACGACGAATTATAGTTACTAATTAAGGTCAGTCGGGGCAAGTGCGCCAAGGTGGCGTACCCTACCATAAATATTTCTATATGTAAGAATATTACTCAAGTAATTATAGCTTCCATACATGCAACAAACACATCACAATCCCACTGCAATAAGGAGGTGGCTCTGTTCACAACGCATTGGGGCGAAAAATCAATTTAGGCCCACTTACCCCACAGGCGCACTTGCCCCGACTCACCTTATAGAGGTAATGTCATTTGTTTAACATTTAATACTTATAGTCCGCTTACTTTGACACCTATTGACGATATAGTACATTACTACAGAGGCCGGGAAGGAGGATGTTGCAGGCCGAGTATTACATTCAATGAAATAAATAATATTTTTTTTATGTGTAATATATTTTGCCTTTTTTACATAAATAAAACAGCGATACCTATGTTGGCAGAATGTCATAACAATCCATAGAGTAAATATTGCTTGTAGCTTTTTTTAAATGGCCGAATGGCAAGATGCTGTGTCACAAATATATCAAATGGAAATTTAAAAAAAGTGAGTTGCCGGCCTAGGCCTGCAACGTTTCTATGAAATTTCATTATAGACCAATTGTCTAGCCGCGCCTGAAACGTGTTACTTCCCAGGCTAATAAGAAGAACGTAACATCAATATTTCATTGCATGTTTGAGAAAATATATTTTAATTGTTCATAATTAAATACTCGTACGTAATAGATGACTGGAGAAAAATAGCACAGATGTCTAGAAATTGTCTTAATGTAATAAATAGCCTTGAATGAGTTACTAACTTTATTACAAGCCAATTAATCTACGTTACAATTACAATATAACGACCCATTACTGACATTACAGCTTCTGACAGCTTTGGTCATGGTCTTCCTTGCGTAAGACTTGACTTAGCTCGATCAATTGGATCACCAGCGCCTACGCATACAATTTTTTTTAAAAGTACATTCGAACAGCTAATTTGTAGATCAGTATCTGTTGTTTGAACAGAGCCGAGATTGTTAGGTTGTAATGAACTATTAGTTTTGACCTAACGTAACTACTTAATTAAATTAATAATAGAACAGACATACAAAATCAAGAATGACATCCGGAATCCACGGTTTTCTGATAAAGGATTAGTGATACGCAATCAGATTAGAAAAAGCGTTTTGAGAAATTAGTTTCCGGTAAGCTGTTAACCTTCATTTCGTCCTCCATTGCCATGTCCCGATTTTACAGCTTACTGGAACTAATTTGTCAAAGAAAAACTAAACTAAAATTGCTTAATCGCGGAACTGATAATTACCGTTTTCCATATTTACATTGGCGAGGTTTATCAGCACTTTCTACAGGAAGCTATGTGTAGAACCGTAATAGATGCTAACACACTCGACCCCAATACTCGTGGAAATTAGACACCTCCAACTCTGTTGTTTGAACAGCAAATTGACGATGTTTTTGCACATTAACGGTAGGTAGCACTTTGGAATGTGTTCCCAAAGTCTTTCGTCACTTGAAATTTACGGCACTATTTTTGAAATACCTACCTTATACATTTAATATGCCAGTGTGTTGAAAAAATTAATAGAACCATGGATTGATGAAAAAATTAGAGAGATCAAGCGAGACTGTATTAAATTCGAAAATACATGGGAACTATGACGACACGCCTTCCATTAACTAAGAGAAGAATTGTGAATAACCACTTGATTGCGGTTAACTATTACGTGAAGATAATAAGGTATATTTCGGTCTATCCTCCTAATTGCGAGGATTCACTCGGCATTTTTACTGGGTTCGTGAGAACAGAGAGATTGTGCGACCTCGCAGCACGCAAGACGCTAACGAGGGTTTTTTATCAGCACCCGTTTCTGCTATTTGAATATGGCTTTTATGAATTATAATTTTACTAGCCAAAGGTGATGAGAAACACATAATTCAAGGAAGAGGAAATCCACTAAAGTTCGCCTTTATTATATATTTTATAAACATACAGAACCTGTTCATTAATAGACATTTATAGAACTTGATATTATGAAATCCTTAATCGAAGCAAAGTAATAGTCTGTGATATTATTTCATGATCTTTCGTTTCTATTAATTATTCATCATAAATCAACATTCTCGTCGATTTCCTGAAATTGTAGTAGATAAGTACTTCAAATTCTTATATCGGCTTCCAAAAATTACAGAAGCAGATAGATTATGTTAATGCTACCTACTTTAATCGAATATCAATTGAAATAGACGTTAAGATTGTCATTTTTGTAAAATGTTTTATTTTGGTAAAAAAGTTTTGGCTTCAAACCATTAAATGAATAAAATAAAACAGTTATCGGGTGTCAAGCGATAAAAAGGCAGTTGTTTTTTTTTAAGAGGCTATGCGGTGGAGCAACCCGAGCAGCCATATTTTATGGCCAGTGAGCACGAAATTTTCAAAGTACCTATTCACAATGAGTGCAACTATTAGACACGGTGATTTTACTGCTGATTATGAACAATGTTCCTTTTTATATTAAATGAGTATCAAAGCACATTGGACAAAATTTTCGAGTTACAACCGGGTACCTTCTATGACATGGAATACGAATACTATTAGGTAAATAATTCAATTTAATTCAATCATTTATCCGGCAAATTGGCAACATAGGGGTACTTTTACACGTCAGAAAAAGATTTTACCAGCGCTTCCTAGACCCATTGCTTGAGAAGAAGCGCCACAACAAACTCAGCAGAAGGCCTTTTTTCAAAAATTCCATATTTATGTAGTTACAAATTACATTTGCATTACAAGATTCTTAAAAGAAGTAAGCTATATATTTTCAGTTCATAGACTTAGAAGGATCATTGACCGAGAATTTATTTCTCGTGAGTGACTTTATGCAAACGAGACATAAAAATGGCAATTTCACAAAAACCACGCAAACTGGCCGCACAAAAACAATATTGCACAAACAACCCGGAGCAGTTTTAAGGTCATTATCGTTACGTGGTTGACCGCATGCCCAAATCGCTTTCGTCTCGATCGAATCAGATGGTAAATGGAGCAAGTGACTTCTGCTTTAGGATGTGACCGTGAAACTGGTGAAAACCGAGATCTGCGCGCTAGGAACTAAGAAAAAAAACCGGCCAAGTGCGTGTCGGGCCACGCGCAAATTATAGGGTTCCGAAGTTGAGGATGCCCACAGTACCTTTCTAAGACTTATTAGCATCTAGCTAGCCTGTGGTATGACGTGCCCGCCCGACGCCCCTGCCGCTCGAGAAAAATCATCATTATAAGTTGGTCGACTATTACTCGTAAGTTTGTACAGCCTACTTAGCTCTGATAGTTTTTCTTTCAACTACGTTATATATGCCACAACCGTGATTTTTTTCAGACATCCAAATACCACCATTTAGCTGGCAGGGGGGGGGACACGTGACTCTAACAAAAAATAGCACTTTAAAGCTTAATATTTCACAAACGCATCACTTAATCAAAAAATAGTTTTAACAAACCCAAAATATTTTTTTAAGACCTATTCAACGACATGCCGCACCATGGGGTACGCAAGAAAAAAAAACTACATCTCCACTTTACGAGTAGGGGAGGTACCCTATAAAAAAAAATCAAAATTTTATTGTACCACTTTGTCAGCGTAACTAATATGCATATTCATGCCAAATTACAGCTCTCTAGACCTAAGCATCTCCGAGCAATAGTGCGGACAGACGGACGGACGGACGGACGGACGGACATGGCGAAACTATAAGGGTTCCTTGTGGACTTCGGAACCCTAAAAAGGACAGAAGAATTTTGTTCGTGTGAATGAACTAAACTTTGCACTGATAAGCGTCCATGTTATAATCTTTTTTATAATCTGTCTCTCGGCATCGCTGTGTCAAGGAACATTGGTGATTCTCAAAAGACCCTTCCAATAATATTGCAGTCTCATAGGTTAGGCGGATAAATAGTAACGGCACGAACAATTATCGTTTACCAGTAAAACCTTTGTGTTCTCATACGAAACATGCGTATTCCTTACGACGTAGCATGGTTGCAAGTGTTGCAACAGCTTTGTTGACACGAATTCTTGATCCTCTGCCAGGCATAATCTGATCTTTATCAACATCCACATGCAAAGGTTAATAAACTCTCACACGTTACTATGGGTGGGTACTATCGTCTTAAAGCAAAGATGGTCCCCAGTCATTTTGTTATTATGCGGTTCTGATAGTTAGGTAGGTACTTTGAGTTTAACAGACGACACAAGGGTTTAAAAAGGCAATATCATCATGCAACTCGATTAAGTTATTAGTTATTATAGAGAGCCGTAAATATTACGATTGTAACATAATACCGGTGAATTAAGTTGACGCGGACAGAATACAAATGCTGGAATGCGGCCCCACTCTGTGTGACGAAACGTAAGGCCGTTAGTCTGGTGCAGCGGAGGTATTCAAATCATTTATTTATTTAGATAAGCATCTTATCCGTTAATCGATAAGATTATTAGTGTAATTATAATTTGGGTGGCACTAATCTGCCTTGGATTTGATGGAGTTCGACTTATTGAACTCGTGATGGTTAGTTTACTGATACTTTTGAATTTTGAATGATGCAAAACACGAAAACTCGTAAAGAGGGTTCAAATTTACCGGAACACTAGTAAATTTTCTAGACTAATTTCTCAATTTCAGTTACACGTAGACCGTTGTTGCAAGAGTTATGACCTCGTACTTATCTTTTAAAGGCTGTCTAATCATAGGAAATTTATGGCAGACAATACGCGTACATCTGACTGATGATTAAAATGAGATGCAATTTATCGCCAGTTGAAATGACTACCGTCGTAAAGTTTATAATTAAAGTTGAAAGGTGGAAGGCTCACGTCTCACTAGATCTAAATTGAGTATCGTTCGATGTCGCCCAAACAAACAACCTCATTGGTGGATATCGCTCACACTTTAAAAATGCACTCTTAGGTTAGCTAAGAACAAAATGGAACGTAACCTAAAGAGTAATATAAAATTCATGCAGTATTAGGTAGTTTTGTGTTTACATAAATGTTTCCAACGCCTTGCAGCTGACACACATACACCTTGCATTCTTATCACACTCTGAAATAGCGAGGGCAAATATGACGCCACGTTATGCATTGAAAAGGTTGCACACAAGGTTTTTCGTACACCTGTTACCACAGCCTTGCATGACACGTCGATGTCGTCTCAATTACAGAGAGATGAGAGAAAACAGATTAAGTATAGATATCTGATACTTATGCATTTATAATATTATTTCGTTATTATTTATTTTTTCATTATTTTCATGATGGCATTTTTTATTTTCATATTAAAGGATATTCCAACAGACTCGATATAAAAAAATATCCGACTGTATACTAACTTTTGATATAACCAGTGTGACTCCCATGATCAAGAAGAATCTAAAGAGCTAGTGATGTGTCACAAGCTAAAATCCATCAAGCCGTTTAGGCTACAGAGGCAGTAAAATATAAATACTATTTATATATATAATAAATACTATACACGGTGGGTCAGAAAATATGGCAAATAATTAACCCACCGTATCGGCTATCGATTCTAAGTATATTGTATAGGTCTTTGATTTTTTTTGAGTTGGTAAGAAAAATAATTGTATATGGGATTGGTTGTGTGAGCGACGCCTGAATCCTATACAAAATATTTTTTTTACCATCTCAAAAAAAATTAAAGACCTATACAATATACTTAGAATCGATCGCCGATACTGTGGGTTAATTATTTGCCATATTTTCTGACCCACCATGTATATATTATACCACTCGAAAAATATAACCCACTTTCTGGTGCAGTCGAGTGAAATAGGTAACAGTAACAGTCAGTTACGATTGATTTTGCTAACGAGACTAATTTTTCAAAAGTATCTTTCTCAGTACCTACCATAAATTATTTACTTCATGTAAGTAATAATAATAACGTACATTATTTCTTGTAGCTTGAAAATTAAGATTTAGGACAGATTAAAATCTTATTAACAAGCGTGGTTAGGTCATTTATAATTATTAAACAAATTGCGAAAATTTACTGTAAGCATTATCTGGACTAAAACAGCCTTCAATTAATGGCCATATCGAATTTGCTCTAGATTAAAATTTTACTGGTAATATAATGAATATTTAACAAAAGTTGGTTAAACAAATCGTTACCTTGTTTGACTAGTTTATCTTAATTGGTATATCGCAATCGAGTAATTTTGATATCGTGTTGGTGGGCGTCAGAGTTCAATCGATTGCTCGATCGATTGCCAGATCACCCGGGTTTTCAATCGATACCTATATCATTATTTCTTGCCTTAAACAATTTGATGTCTGTGAACTTAGCATATCAATTTCGGGCATCTCACAATCTGATGACAGTTCTAGTAGCATCCCCAATAGTTCTACAGTTCTTGATAGTTATTTTTCATAGTTCTGCTCATTTTCGAAAAATAACGGAACTTTAAAAAATGAGATGCTAACTTCGCGTACCGAAAGTTAGCATCTCAAGAATTTTCGAGTTTTCTCTGCAGTTCTAGTAGCATCCCCAATAGTTCTACAGCCCTCGATAGTTATCTTGAATAGTTCTGCCCGTTTTCGAAAATTAGCGGAAATTTAAAAAATGAGATGCTAACTTCACACTCGGAAACCTAGCATCTCAAGAGTTTTTGAGTTTTTTCGACAGTTCTAGTAGCATCCCCAATAGTTCTACAGTTCTTGATAGTTATTTTCCATAGTTCTGCTCATTTTCGAAAAATAACGAACTTTAAAAAATGAGATGCTAACTTCGCGAACCGAAAGTTAGCATCTCAAGAATTTTCGAGTTTTCTGTGCAGTTCTAGTAGCATCCCCAATAGTTCTACAGCCTTCGATAGTTATCTTGAATAGTTCTGCCCGTTTTCGAAAATTAGCGGAAATTTAAAAAAAAAAGATGCTAACTTCACACTCGGAAACCTAGCATCTCAAGAGTTTTTGAGTTTGTTCGACAGTTCTAGTAGCATCCCCAATAGTTCTACAGTTCCTGATAGTTATTTTCCATAGTTCTGCTCATTTTCGAAAAATAGCGGAAATTTTAAAAATGAGATGCCAACTTCACAATCGTAAACCTAGCATCTCAAGAGTTTTTGAGTTCTTTCGACAGTTCTCGTTGCATCCCCAATAGTTCTACAGTTCCTGATAGTTATTTTCCATAGTTCTGCTCATTTTCGAAAAATAGCGGAAATTTTAAAAATGAGATGCCAACTTCACAATCGTAAACCTAGCATCTCAAGAGTTTTTGAGTTTTTTCGACAGTTCTCGTTGCATCCCCAATAGTTCTACAGTTCCTGATAGTTATTTTCCATAGTTCTGCTCATTTTCGAAAAATAGCGGAAATTTTAAAGATGAGATGCCAACTTCACATTCGTAAACCTAGCATCTCAAGAGTTTTTGAGTTTTTTCGACAGTTCTCGTTGCATCCCCAATAGTTCTACAGTTCTTGATAGTTATTTTCCATAGTTCTGTTCATTTTCGAAAAATAACGAACTTTAAAAAAACAGATGCGTACTTCGCGTACCAAAAGTTAGCATCTCAGGAATTTTAGAGTTTTCTCTACAGTTCTAGTAGCATCCCCAATAGTTCTACAGTTCTTGATAGTTATTTTTCATAGTTCTGCTCATTTTCGAAAAATAGCGGTAGATTTAAAAATGAGATGCCAACTTCACAATCGTAAACCTAGCATCTCAAGAGTTTTTGAGTTTTTTCGATAGTTCTTGTTGCATCCCCAATAGTTCTACAGTTCCTGATAGTTATTTTCCATAGTTTTGCTCATTTTCGAAAAATAGCGGAAATTTTAAAAATGAGATGCCAACTTCACAATCGTAAACCTAGCATCTCAAGAGTTTTTGAGTTTTTTCGACAGTTCTCGTTGCATCCCCAATAGTTCTACAGTTCTTGATAGTTATTTTCCATAGTTCTGTTCATTTTCGAAAAATAACGAACTTTAAAAAAACAGATGCTTACTTCGCGTACCAAAAGTTAGCATCTCAGGAATTTTCGAGTTTTCTCTACAGTTCTCGTTGCATCCCCATTAGTTCTACAGTTCCTGATAGTTATTTTCCATAGTTCTGCTCATTTTCGAAAAATTGCGGAAATTTTAAAA